>RJWJ010026979.1:0-22579 GCA_004363605.1 Indri indri
AGTAGGAGTTAGGGAAACAGGGCAGAGTGAGTTTTAGGAAGGGAGGAAAAGAATCATCGACATTGGCAAATGTCACGGGAAGTCAGGAAAGGTAAGTAGAGGTGCATGCTCATTGTTTTGTTTATGAGGAACATCATAGTTGGCCTCAACGAGAGCAGTTTAAGTGGCGTGGTGAAGGTAAACTCAGATGTGGTCTTTAAGGAGTGGTTCTCTGGTATGGACATGGGGAAAGCACTGCCAGGAAGGCTCGGAAAATAAAGCTCTGAGTCACCTGCTGGAGGGGGATCTTGCACAAGGAGGTCTTCGAGATGGAAGAAGCTGGTGAACGTTTATGAGCTGTTGGGAAAGATGCAAAAAAGAGGAAGGACTTGGGGGGAAAAGAACAGGACATGGGGGAATGAAGCATGGAGCAAGTTTCCAAAGAAGGAGTGAAGTGCAGGGCAGTGGTGGTGGGATTGGCCTTCGGAAGGGAAGAGGGTTGGATGGGAAAGAAGGGGCAGAGAGTGGGTGTGGATGGATATATGTTTTTAGAGCTTGGGCAAAAAAAAAAAATCGAGAAAAAAATAGATAAACCACTAGATAAACTAATCAAGAAAAAAAGCACAAATGTACATAACTAGAAATGAGAATGGGAAAATAACCACATATAGAAGAAGTTAAAAGAATCATAATAGATTATTCAGCTCAACGCTTTGAAAGTAAATTTGAACACATGGACAATATGGGTGATTTTCAAGAAAAACATAAATGATGAAAACTAACCTCAGAAGAAATAGGAAATCTAAGCAGTCTGATTACCAGAGAAAAAATTTAGAATGTTGTCACAAAGCCACCATCCATTAAAGTACCAGTCATAGACAGCTTCACAGGTAAAACTCCATCAAATTTTCGAACAGCAGACAACTTCAATGCTATTTAAACTGCTCCTGAACATTGTAGGGAAGGGGAGGAGAACTTGAATCCAGCAAAACCGTGAAAACAAAAGCCAAAAAAGATAAGACCAAAAAAGACTACAATACTATCTTTAAGACAACATAAATGCAAAAATCCTAAATAAAGTATTAGCAAGAAGAACACATATGCATTTTAAAAGGGTAATGTGCCCTTACCATGTGGGGTTTATTCCAATTGTATCGATTCCAATGAAGGAATCAATACAGTTCATAATATTAAATTATCGGTAAGAAAACCATGCAATTCTCTATATATACTAAAAGATTAGTTGATAAAAATCCAACTTTGTTTCCTGATTAAAAAGTCTTAATAAAGTAGGACCATATGGATTGAGATATATGGCTCACAACTCAAGCCAAAATTCCGAATCATTTCTAATGACAAACCCCTGGAATCATTCCCAGTAGAGTCAGGAGCGAGCAAAGGATGCCCACAGTTGTCATTTGCATCATCATGCAAGCCTTCGCCTCTCCCTGAATCCATGTTTTCTGCTATGTGGTTTTGCACTTTCTTTCCCTAAAGGTAGAGTATCTTTCTAAGCCCACTGATGCTGAGTTTGGCCATGTGACTTGTTGTGGCTGGTGCAAAATAGGCAGAGATAACAGAGTGCCAATTCTGAGCCTAGGATTTAAGAAGCATCATGTGTTCCTGCTCACCACTCTTGCATTTCCATAAGAAGAGGCTATAGTTTGCAAGCTGGTCTAAGGAGGATGAGAGCCACATGGGCCAGACCTGCAGCTTGGAGCCAAGCTGAGTTAAGGCCAACCTGAATCAGCTAACCCTCAGGCGACCTGCAGACACTTAAATGAAGATAAATGATCATTTTGACCACTGAACTTTAAGTGATTGCTAAGCAGCATTATTGTGACAATAATACCCATTATGACAAACATTATCCAACATTGTTTTTGACCTGCTAGCCAATGCAATTAAATGAGAGAACAAATTAGAAGGTGCAATGTTGAAATGAGAATGCTAAATTATCACTTACTAATCTTCTGATTGTATACTTTTAAAACACAGGAGAAAACCCTAGTTTTTAAAAAATTGTTTAAAACAGTTCAGTGAGAATTAATTTATATAAAAATCAATAGCTTTACTACATAAAACAATAACCAATCAGAAAATAAAAGATCCCATTTACAGTAATAATAAAAATATAAAATACCTAGAAATATATGTAACACGAAATGTGCCTAATCTACAGGAAAAAAAAATTTCAAATTCTACTGAAGGACATAAAATAAAACTTCAATAAATGAAAAGATACATCCTATTCTTGGATTGGAAGAGTCATATGGTAAAGATTCCAGTTCTCTCTAAATTAATCTATATTAGTGTGATCCAAAAATACCAACAGGATTTTTTAACTAAACCTGTTGATCCTATATATAAGAAGAGCTGAGAAATTTCTGGAAAAAAAAGAAACCAACTGTAACTGGATACTAAAGCAGTATCATTTTACTAGCTAGAAAGTCGCACGTGAATAGACAGAGTTTATAACGGATATTTGTCACGTTTGTGGCCACCTAGTGTCTGTTGAACGCCTCCTATATTTGGAGTATTTTGGTCACCACGGGTCTGCCTCCCCAGAGCAGAGCCAGAACTTGCTTCCTCAGTTGCCCTTGCAGATGCCACACAGACATGTGAGCTACGCTCTGCCACCCAGATGCTGCCATGTAAGCCTTGGATTCGGGGGAGAGTGACAGGGAAGGCAGGTGCTGCACATGCTCTGATGAGGGAGGTGGCAGAGACATCAGGCTTTTGGCCGGGGGCGTGTGCCATGGGAGAGCTCCTGATGACAGCTCCCCGGTGCCAGTGGGGTAAGCTCATATATGTGCCCGGCAGCAGCAGCAGCAGTGTCCTCCCCAGAGTGGCCCTCTAGGGAGGCGAATGCAGGCATCCTGGCGGCACGGCCACCATGTCCACTTCTCTGGCCTCCTGGAGACCTTCTGCTTCAATCGCCAGTTTCCCTTGTTTGCAACTCCAAATCCTGACTGATGCACCAACTAAATGAATAGACTATGAGGTCCAGAAATAGATCACATACATCTGGAGGAATATAAGTAGAGATAGCATTTATTGAGCACTTACTATGCCAGGCATTGTTCTACAGACTTGTAATCATCTCAGTAGCCCTTACAACAACCCTCATTTATTCTTCTCATTTTATGAATCTAGAAACCATGGTACAAAGAAGTTTCTGCAATTCATGCATAATTAAGTTGACATTTTAGTTCATCAGGACAAAGAAGCATCATTCAATAGATTACGCGAGGCTATCCAGCCATCTGGAAAAATACGTGCGTCTCTACCTCACTCCTTACGCTAAAATTAATTCCTCCTAGATCAAATTAGAAAGAAAACAATTAAACAACAAAAGAACTAAAAGAAAACGCAAGAGAATGTTTTGAAATATTGGAGTAGAAAAGACTTTTTTGAGTAAGACGCAAAAGTCAGAAGGCATTAAAATATTGACAGTGTTGATTACGTTAACATGAAACATTTCATCCTAGCAACCCAGATGACAACGCACCAATATACGTAAAGATCTTATAAATCAACAAGAAAGAAAAACAACGATCCAATGTAAAGCAAAGGCAAGGACATTAACATTTCACAGAAAAAAATATATAAATGACTTCTAGTCCCTCATACTTTTAAATATGGAACGTAAAACAACAGTGTGTTATAATGCTTCACCTCTCAGTTTGATAAAGGCTGAAAAGCTTGATGATGTATATTGTTAAAGAGATCCGGGGAAGATAGGTGTGCCCCCACTGCTGGTGGAGCAATTGGCATGAAAGGAAAATTTTTCAATAAATATTTAAAAACTCACATACCTTTGAACTTGAAATTCTGTTTCTAGAAACTTTTCCTGAAGATAGCCTTGTGCATGGACATAAATACATATGTACATAAGTGTTTGTGGCATCATTGTTGGAACAACAGCAAAAGCCTAAAAGCACCTAAATGTCCATCACTAGGGGATTTGTTAAACAATTAATGATACGCGGTAATGAGAATGAACAAGGTGAAGAAATTCTCTTTACTATAAAACAGTTTATTAAAAATCTATGTACAGAACACTGTCAACTAGACACTGCCCACTAGAACTGTGATGAGGCCAATGTTCTAGATCTTCTGCTGCCCAACACAGTAGGCACCAGCCTCATGTGGCAGTTGGATGCTTGAAGCGTGGTAGTGTGACTGAAGGACTAAATTTCTAATTTTAATTTTAATGAATATCAATTTAAGTTTCAATAGCCACATGGGCCTATGGTGTTGGATGATGCAGGCGAAAAATACTCACATTTTTGCATTCGTGCAAGTACCATTTCTGAAATAAATATTGACGCTAGTAACAGCCATTGCCCCTGCCAAGGAGAACTGGAGGATCAGATGTCTCCGGGGAGAAGAGGAGTTATGTGTCCACCGACATTTTTAATATCCGAATTGCTTACCATATGTTTGTAAGGACATATTCAATATCAAACTAATCAATGAAAGTTCAAAAAAGAAAGGGAGGAAATTTGTGAGTGATCCTTAGTTCTCCCCTGGAAAAGGAGGCAGCGTCATCTGAGAGAGCAGGGAGGGCCCATCTCAGGTCGCACTCCTGGCAAGGTGCAGTTATTGGGGTCAGAGGTCGAGAGAAAGGGGGAGGGGCTGGCTACCCCCAGTGAAGGCCGCCTGACCAAGGGGAGCATCCTGTTGCCATTGGAGGCCAGAATTGATGGGGACGGAAGCCACACGGTTGAATGATTCTTGCCAGCAGCCCAAGTCTAGAAACTAAGTCAAACAATTGGATTATTACCAAAAGTCATATAAATAGAATTGAAGAAGAGATGGATTGGATTTGGAGATATGAAAAAGGCAGAATCGACAGAATCCAGTGGCCAATCTGATGTGGGGACTGAGTGACAGAGACAAGCTTAAGGTGCCTCTCGATTCTTGGCTGTGTGACTGAGCTGACATTGGGGCCATTAGCAAAATAAGGCGTATAAGAAAAGAAGGTTTGGGGGGAGAAGATTCTAAGTTCAGTATTGGCCATGTTGATCCAGGTGGAAATTTCTAGAAGCTGTCAGATATGTAGGTATGGAGCTCAGCAGGGAGGATGGACTAGAGAGCCGTTTGGGAGACAGCCAGAAATGGGTGCTAACTGAAGCCGAGAGAACCGTGAGAGGGGTGTGGCCAGAACCTGCCAGCGGTCACTAAAGCAAAGGGCAGGGACACCAAGAGTGAGACTGCAGGGCGGGGGTTGGAGGGGACCAGGGGAGGCAGGTTCAAGAAACAGGAACCATCTACAAGGTCAAATACCACAGAAAGGTCGGGGGACATGGGGCACTGAAAAGCCCATTGCACTTGGCAATTAGCAGGCCACTCGGTGACCTCCATGAGAGCAATTTCAGGGAAGAACTGAGCAGGAACACGCGATTCCAGGGGGCTGGAGGGTTAATGGGCAGTAAGAAGGTGGAGATGGTGAGGGCAGGCTCTTGTTATGTCTGGACACAGCTATGATGTGAAGGACAGGAAAGGAGAAGGATCTAGAAGGGAGGCCAAGTAGAGGGCTATTTTTTATGTTTGTTTTGTTGCTTTCAGCTGAGAAATATTGGGGCAGCAGCCTAGCCAGTGGGGAGGAGCTCTAGAGAAGCAGGAGGCGATTGATGGCCCAAGGGCCCGTGACATGGGGGAGGTGGAGACCTGATCAGGAGACTCCCCACAAGGAGGAGAGGAGGGGTCCCACACAAACGAGAGGGCAGGGCGGGCAGCAGGAAATCGAGAAAGGATTTTTGCTTGATGGCCTCGGTTTTCTCAGTGACACGAGAGGTGTGATCGCAGGGATGGAGAGGCAGAGGGCGGTCTTAAGTAGAGTAGGGTAGGGTGAGCCGAGTAGGGATGGTGTGGCAAAGGGTTCAGTGGTGACTGGGGCCAGGAGCAAGCAGGGGTCCAGGAGTCCAGACAGAAGTCTGGCCTTCGCCATCGGTTCCCAGCAGCCTGGGGAGGGCTGCGTGCATTCTGGCAGGAGGAGCGCCCCCAGGGGGAATGGAACAGGGAGAGTAGTGGCTGACGGCGCAGGTTCAGAGTCAATCCACTCACTGCTGTGCAGTTTTGAGCACCTTACTCTATCCCTCTGAATACCATCTGCAAAAGGGAAATTGCCCACCTCTTGGGTACAGCCCACAGCCCAGAGCCCAGTGCTCAGAACGTTCTCTTTGAAGGTTAGCTATGTCACCATCAATAGTGTGGGGCAAAGATGTGGAGGGGACTGGGGAGAGAGGTGGCAGCAATGACCCATGGGTCTAGATGAGACAGCAAAGTGAAGGTAGGAGGTCGGGGGGCAGGGATTAGCACGGTATGCCCTGCCCAATCCGGCCCGCCACCTGCTTTTGTGAATAAAGTTTTATTAGACACTCCATGGCCATTTTTAACGCATTTTCTGCTGCTGCCTTTGTGTCAAAAGGGCAGAGTTGAGTAGTTACAACACAGACTGCATGGCTCAGAAAGCCTAAAATATTTACTATCTGGCCCTTTATGAAAAGGTTTGTGACCCCGGACTAGGGGACACAGGGCTGCATGGAGTAAAACAAATGACAATAACAAGCAACAACTAGAGGGAGGGCGAAAAGATCTGGAAAGATGGAAGGCTGAAATCAGAGACCATAAGACGGGAGGTGAAGACTCAGGGTGGGGCCACGCCGAGTGCGGATGTTGCTGGCAGGGGCGGAGGGCTGGGCAGCTGTGGTGAGTGCCGGGTGCTGCGGGAGCTAAGGAGGTCTACGAACCGTCAGGCTGTCAGGAGAAGCTGATGGCATCACTAGATACAATTTCCCATGTGGACCTGGGTAAGATCAAGAACAGAGACGTTCAGTCACAAACCACTGTGCCCAGGAAGTCACCAGAAAATGCCTCCCCCAAAGCCATCTGCCCCTTCTTTGCTTTCAAAACCTCAGTTTTGTTCAGAGTGACAGTGTGCGTTATGCCTAGGATTGAATCATGATTTGTCTTGGCCAATCAAGTAATTGTATTTGCTTTTGGCTCATACTTACTCTCCCAGCCTGCCTTGCAGCTAGAAGTGGTCACATGATGTGTGCTGGCCAATGAGACATCAGAAGATCAGCTGGAGCCTCTGGGAAAGCTTTCACTTTTCTGACAAGAGAGGAAACTTCCTGGTGCTGCCCTGGCCCCTTCCTGCCTTGAACACAGAGCCGATGCCTGGGGCCATGGCAGCCACTTTGTAACCATGAAGCAACAGCTCTGAAAGAGTCTGAACCTTGGTACCATCATTGAAGCCCTGCCCACCTCCAGGCTTCATAAGTGAGATAAGGAAATGACTGTATTGCTAAAAACAATTTGTCCTTTTATTCAAAGCACTTTTAATTGAAAGGAAAGGGGCAGAAGTGCAGAGGTAGCAGCTGGGGGCTGGAGATGGCATGCCACAGGGGAAGGGGAGCAGAGGGACATATGAGTACAGATGGGACTGGAGAAATGGGGGCCTAAGGACAGACAGGAGGAGGTTTGGGGTGTTGGGTTGAGGAATTTACATTTCTTTTGCAGGAAATGGGTAAAGGTCACTAAAATTTCTTTAAAATTATATAAATTGTAAGCCAGATGTAATTGATATTTGCTAAATTTTGTGCCTTCTTCAATTGTCATCGAGACATTTATTTTTCTGTATTTTCTTTAAAAGAAAAAAAGGGCAATGGATTTTCATTATTGTAATAGTTTTTATCTTTTTCTAATTATAAAAGTGAAATATATTGAGACAATTTAGAAAGCACAGATAAGCAAATAGAAGAAACATTGTTTGATCTAAGGGCTGATATGTTGGAGAATGAAGCAGTAGAAGGAGTTGATGGAGATTGGGACAGGAAACAAAAAGACGCCTTGTTAATTTGTCTTCCCTGGGCCTCAGTTTTCCCATCCGTAAAATGAGCAGGCAGGACTGCAGCTGGAGAGGTAGCTATCCAACCTGATAGCTCAGGGGTGCCCAAGGCGAGCCGCTTCCCTGGGCTGTGAACATACAATCCTCTCTGCAGATGCCCTGGGTCCACGAGAGCCGGGTTCACACAGGGAGGCTGATGACCTCAGCCATAGAGCTGTCACATCTGAGAGTCAGAATCCGCGTCCAGTGCTCACTTCTACTCTTCCAAGCCAGAGTCCTCTCCCCCCGCCTCTGACCCTACTCCCTTCCATTGCTCGGCAGTCTGTCCCCGCAAGCCCGTGAAAGGCAGTGGGCCGGAATGGTGGCCAGTCTAGAAGGCCGGCACCATGGTAGACAGGACCATGCAGAGAATGAAAAAGTCCCCTGCAGAGCGGGGTCTCCACACACCGGCCTTGACGGTGGTGAGTTCATTACCACCTCGTTTGGCTGCATATGTGTCTGATGACAGGAATGGCTTGCTTTCCCCACCAGGGCACCGCCAGGGACCAAATAATACAGGGAATAGCTTAGAGTTTATGTGTCTGGTGTTAAAAATCAATGGTTTCCCTTTTCAGGAGGCACCCTCAGGGGCAGAACGGAGCGATTGCTTATTAGCATCTGCGTGCACACTGGCGCATGATGAAGCAGCCGAGACACTAGGCATACATTGCGATAAAGCACCCTTCACCTGCCGTCCATGCACCGGCGAGCATGCACCCCTGCACTGGTGGCAGCCCAGTGCCATTAACCCCCACGGTGCAGGCAGTCACTCACCCCTAATCACCAAGAGCAGTTCTGCAATGGTGGCTGCCTGGGGCTTTTCTAGGAGGGAAGAATTTAAAATACAAACATGAGACTCCCAGTGTCCTCCAAGGGTGGGCCTGTTGGTTAGGGGCTCTGTCCAGCTGAGGGGTTTGTTAGCTGCTGCAGAGTAAGCAGGCTGCTGGGGATTGGCCACCACTGTCCCCGTCCCCTGGGCATCTGCTCCAGGTCACTTCGCTCCCCCATAAGATATTCCATTCCTACTCATAGAACCAAAGCTCTGTGTACACTGCTGGAATTTTTATTTATAATTACAATGCCACCAAGCAATTGGGTGCAGGTGTCTGCCCCTCTCGGGGCCTGACTTCTCCATCCATAAAGGAAAGCCGGAGGTGGGATCTCCGATGGAGACTGCGCGGCACAGCTCTGCCACCTCCCCCCGCGACGCTGCAGATGCCACGTGGATGCGGGGCGGGGCACGGGGGTTTTCGGAGTCTGCGCTAGACAGATGTACTTTTTTTGATCCCCAGTATCCAAACACACTTTCCCTCCGGGAGGATCCCAAAGTCTGTGGGGTGTAGGGTTCGAAATCCCTCCTATTATCCAGAAGGTGGAAATTTCTCTTTCCAGCTTCCAGAACACAAAAATGGGATTTAGCGTTGGCCAGCAGGACACTCCCTCTCAGGAGTCTGAGTATGAAGTGGGTGACACATAGGGGGAGTTTTATCAAGGCGGCTGCAGCAGAGCTGTCCGATACCCAGAGACAGGGCGGTGCCAAGAGTGCGGTGGCTGGGCGGGCGGCAGCGTTCCAAACACACTTTCGTGCCTCGGGCTGCCAGCCTGGGCGCCACCCACTTTCCGGCAGCCAAGGGGAGGCAGTGTGGCCCCAGGGGTTGAGGCCGCAGCTTTGTAGCCAGATGGATATAGGTGTGGATTCTCTCTGTGCCACCTGAGAGCAGAGCGGCGTACTGTTCTGTCCTCGGTCAAGAAGATGCAATAGTAACCACTCGGTAAGGGTTGCAGTGGGGCTCACCCAGGACAGTGTTAGGCTCCCAGCCTGGCACCTGTGGTCACGATGGAGGAGGAGGAGGGGACTCCAGCGGAACCCAGGGCAGATGTGCCCAGCTGCACAGCAGCTGGCTTAGCTGTTGGTGGGTGCTCCATGCCAAGAACTGACCTTCTAAGGAAGAACAGAGCTTTCTCTCCCTAATTCTACTTAAGTCTGTGTCACCAAGTGTTTGATCTCATCAGAAGCTTAGAGATGCAGTGGGCGATGCCTGCATGAGGGCAGGGGCCCTAAGAGGAGTCAGGCGTTGTCTGTGGCCCTTGGTGAGTTAGCAGCGGAGCAGGCAGGGGACCAGCCCAGCTGACACCAATTCCCCCAGATGGAGCTCAGGGCCGGCTTCTGGTCCCCGGGTGTGCCAAGCTGGGTGAGCAGGCCTGCCAAGAGCCTGCTCCTCCGAGGTGTGTGCCAGCTCCGGGAGCCAGATGCTCCATCCCAGGGCCTCTTCTACCAGCAACGGCATCTGGTACTCTCCGAAGCTGGCCCAGCTGCTACGCAGTGGGAGGCTTATTTTCCAACCTAGGCCCTTGTCTGTGCCGACACCCCCACTCCAGGGGTTTCCTTGGGGTCAACGACTGTTGCCTTCCTCGGGGCCCCTCGGCGTCTGGCTACAGTGTCCACTTTCTGTCTTTGGTTCTGACTGTGATTTAATTGGGAGCTTGAAAAACCCTGATTGTTCAATAATTATAAGGCAGAGAAATTACCAGGGCATCAAAGGTTGCTCCCAATTGCTATATTAATTGTCCTTCGTTATCTTTCCACATAAAAGACCACTCGATAGAGACACAAGCCAGCCAGCTTTTGTCCCACAGCAGCGTGGCAAGAGGATGAGGGGCCGTTGTTGGCTCCCATCCATTCCTTCCCAGACACAAAGCTGTGCCGGTCCCTGCCTGGCACAGCCCCAGAAGCCACACCACCAACCAGGGACCAAGGCCAAAGCACAGCACCATCCAGGGTCAACCTCCCAAGCATCAGCCTGACCAAGACCCTGGCTGCCTCCTGACTCTGGAGTTCACAAAGAGAAAACGCCCCCAGGTTCTTATTTATGTGTTTAGATAAGCCTTTCCTGGAGTGCTGGCATGTAAGTCCCTATGTGGGACATTGTGGGGTGAGTAGCCAACATTCAGAGCAGACTTTCCCCGTGCCAGGTGCTTCTCTTCACAGCAATAGTTATGTGTTATTTTTATATCCACCTTGCTGATGGGACTCAGAGAGGTTAAGTAACTTGCCCAAGGTCACACAGCCAATGAAGTGCTGGAGCCAGGAGCAAACCCTGGGCACCTGAAAAGGAGCTCTTCCCACTCTGCATACTACTCCCTGCGTGCGCGTGCAGGGCATGAACGTGCGAGCGTGCTGGGGATGCGGATGGGAAAGCTAGACAAAATCTAAGCAGTAGGTCCAACAGAAAAGAGGACTAAGCAAAAGGCCTGAACTAGGCCATCGTCAAAGTGTGTCTGTACATTTGATGTGTTTTTATAGGACCTGGCCATGCCTTGATTACACCATTGAGGCCCAGAGGTAAATGAGCTTGGGTTTGAACGCTCAGTCCCCTTGAGCACCCACTATGTGCCAGGCCCTGCAGAGGAGTGCATTGTGGGTCTGCCCCCCATAGCTTCCCTGCCCAGAAGTATCTCACTCCCAACCGCAGACACAGGAAAGGGCCAGGGTCATCTGTCTCCCCCCATCATCTCCCTGCATTTGAAGCCTCTGTCTCCCCAGGGAAGACCAGGGAAGACTGTGTCTAGAGCTGCCTTAAAGCCATGAATTTTTAAAAGCCATTCCCCAACAAGCTCAAAAGTCACCCACCTGGCCAAGATTTAGACTTAATCAACAATTGATTATCCTTGGAACCAGCAAGGCAATAGATCACTAATTCAGAATTTGGCTACTGTTCTGCAAGGGCAGCTATGTTCGTTAATAAAAAGAAGAAACATGCACGGAGCCTTCTGTGGCCAGGCCTTCTGGGGCAGATCCGACTTCGCCACGGCCTCATGAAAGAGATCCTGATCCAGGGTTACAGATGAGGAAATTGTGGCCAAAGAGGTGACTGCGATTTGCCCTGGATCACACGGCCAGCACAGGCAAAACCGGGGGAGGAGGCAGGCTACCACCCAATGGCGACTCTCTAATGTCATGAAATGCTCCGTCTTTACCAACGGCTCTGGTAGATCCTTTGCAAGTCATGAGTTTTGACTGGGATAATCCAAAGGAGCCAAGTTTAGTCCAGCCGTTCTGAATTGTCACCGGGCCCTCTTGCCAGCCCCTGACCGAGGCACGGCCTGTGGAGACAAAGCCGAGGGTGGCAGCTTACTGGCAGGTGTTACGCATCTGCAGGCAAAACCGCAGTCTACAGCAAAGCCGGGAGAAACTGATTGCTTCCGAGCCCGAGTCCGGTTTCCGTCTCCCCAGGTCTGTTCCCAGTCAGCCTCTGCACTCTCCTCCCACTTAGAACGAAACCCCAGCCTCTCAGCCTGGTCCCCAAAGTCCTCTGTGATCTGCCTCCACCCACCTCTCCCTCCCCATCGCCTCCTCCCTTGCACGCCCCCTCCCCCCCGCCACAGGCTCCAGCCACCCAGCCCTCTTTCTGACCCTTGAAACTACCAGCCTCTCCACTGCTCCCCTCTTGGCATGCTCTCTCTCTCTGGAACCTTGCATGGCTGGCTTTTCCTCACCATCCAAGTCTCAGCTTAAATGTCACCTCCTCAGAGAAGCTCCCCTGACCATACCTCACCTAAACTGGTCCCCTCATCACTCCCTGTCCTATCACCCTGTCCTATTTTCATCCTTGCTTTGGTCTCCCCCGGTTGGTTCTTGTTGTTTGTATAATGCAGTATCCCTTCCACTATAGTAAAAGCTCCATGAGGGCAGAGGGGGTGAGGCTTGTTCATCTCTGAGTGCCTGACACCCAGTGAGAGTTCAACAAAGTTGTGTTGAGTAAATGAATCCATAAAGGAATAACTCACTGGGAACCAAATAACTATTGTAGAACTCTCCAGCCCTAAGCCAATGTGACTCTGAGTCAGGTGACATGCTCCATCTGTTTCACGAGGAATATGCAGGGGTCTGCTGCATCTCAGGGGTGGTAGCTAAGTCCAAACCACTCAGCCTGATCCAAGCAACGGGTGATGAGTAGACGGGGAAGTCAGCAGGGAGTTCAAGGAAAGCTTGCGGCACTGTTCTTGGGCATGTCTCACTCTAGGGAGGCAGCACTTGGCCAGTAGGACTGGTCTGGCCCAGTGTAGTGGGGTGGCCCAGGGTCCCCAGGACCAGCTTGGTTAGCAGAGCTAGTGAGCAACAAAGATAGCTGCGTCAAAAATGCACAAAGGAAGTACAGGCTTAGCTCCCAAAATCACAAGGAAGGGAAGTTTGCAAGGCTCTGAAATTCCGGAGACAGCAGATGGATTCTGAGCAAGTGAGCTGCAGGTGCTCGTGCTAATGTGAGAACTGCTGCTTGGTGACTAGGCCGTTCAGGATCAGGCTTGACCTTGTGGCCCCAGCCAGCCCTAGGGGAATGCTCCCTGGACACACAGTGGACAGGGTTGCCCATGAGCTGCCAGGGCTGAGACGGGAGCGCTGAAGCCCATGCGAGCCAAGCTGAGCTGCGCAGGGGACCAGGGCTTGAGAGGGCAGCCCGGGCTGGACCAGACCCCAAGGCCAGGTCCAAGTCAGAGGAAACAGCAAGCCAAGGTGGGAGCCCACTCAGGACGCAGGGCCATGAGCAAACCCAAGTGCAAGTGCAGGCAACGACCACCAGGAGGTTTGGGCATGTTACCTGGCCTCCTCAGAAGGCCCAGCCAGCGGCCACAGCCTTACCAGCCTCTGAGGTGGGCATCTCACCGGCCGGCTCGGGCAGAGGCATGGGCGGGAGTCTGTTTGAACTTCCTCAGCCCTGTATCTGAGGAGGGAATTAAACTGTTCTGTTCTACTAGGGCGTTTCATTGACTTCTGGCAAAACACGATGTCCTGCTTCAAAGGGAAGGCAACACACAGGCTTAGGAGGCTCGTTGGACATCAAAGCACTATTAGAGAACAGCATCCTGATGAGCTAATTGCGAATGCAGCCCAGGCAGATGGAGCGCATTTGCCCAGGAACATATGGGCTCACACATCCTGGGAGAGGGTGCCGGGGACAAGATGTGTGCTGGGCTTTGGTGGACCCAACATGTTTGCAAAATAATTCAAGATGTTGCCTCAGCCAGGGCTGCTCTCAGCTCCACTGCCCTCCCCTCCCCTCCCCTCCCCTCCCCTCCTCTCCTGCATTCCATCAAGCTGGGGGGAGGCTGGGGGGAGAGAGGAGGAACAAGGGGACCCCTAAGGATAGGGGGGAGGACTGGGCCCCACAGACCAGAACATTCCCCCCAGAGCCACAGGGACATATGGGTGGAGAGAGCCTTTTCTTGACTCCCAGAGGCCCCTCCAGACTGTGTGCTCTGGACGAAGAACAGGAGAGGTGGGTGCCCCAGGATGGCCATCCCCCAGGCCACCCCCGGCCTCTCTGCCTCACCTGCCTAGTCAGGGGTGGGGACCCCTGAAACAGTGACACGAGTCCCTTCCAGCCCCAGCATCACAGCTTGCCCAGGAACCTGAGACCCTCCGGCCCATCCCTGGGTCAGACCAGTTGACAGCGTGTGTTTCCCAGACCCCCGCCCACCACAATAAGCTGAGCAGCTCTGTTTATATCTGGTTCACACATCAGGATCGTATGTAAGATTTTCCTTGAGAAGAAAAGGAGCTTCATATTGCTAACAATGTTACTTCTCCGGAAAAACCACTTCTTCTTACCAGTGAGGAAACAGGGGAGGCAGGTGTGACTGCGCAGGGGCAGCAAGCTAAGGGTGGAGCGAGGCTGGAGCCCGGGCCCCCGTGCTCTGGCCACCCCACCAGGCCACCCACACCACTCCAGCTCCACCAGCCTGACCCTCGACACTGGGCAGGTGTCCCAGGCCCACAGCCAGGACCCAGCCTTCCTGGCCCCCCAACACACAGGCCTCGAGGGGGTGAGCCTTCCTCAGCAGGCTGCTGTGCCTCGGCAAGCTGGGGGGTGCCTCAGCCTCAGACCCCCCCACCCCTCCCCAGGCTCGGCTGACGAAGGGCAGAGGCGGCCGGGAGGCCTGCGGGAGCTGCTGAGGAGGAAGGGAGGAAGACACGTGGGAGGAAACACCACGTGGAATTACCTCTGACTGCTGCCTCTTCTGAAACCACAAGCTGGGGGATGGAAGCAAGGGGGAGGAATCGGAGGACTCGCACGGGGCCTTGGAGGGGGCCTCGTCCTGCCAGTTTGTTGCGCAGATGGGAACCCAAGATCGAGAGGGCAGGAGGCACTGCCCGAGGTTTGCAGTGAGGCAGCGGCCAAGTCCCACCCCGACTAAGCAGTCCAAAGGCTTTGGGCACTCGGGGTAAAATCCAGACTCATCACAGGGCCGCATCCCAACAGCCTGGTTTGCGGCCTCCTCTGCTCCTCCCTCCTCCTCACTCCCAGCTGTCAGCCAGCACCCTGGCCGCCTCCTTCAATGCTCTGATCACAGTGTCAAGTGAGAAACTTACTTGTGTGATTCTTTCGTTAATTCTCACCTCCCCTGCCCCAGACTGTAAGCTTCATGAGGGCAAGAGTTGTTATGCTTTGCTCATTGCTTTGCTCAGTGCTCTATATGTATTTGATGAATGAATGAATGAATGAATGAATGAGTGAGTGAATGTATCACAGCTCTTTCTGACTTCAAAGCCTGCCCTGGCTCCTCTCCAGCCCTGTGATTTCACTGGGAAGCCTCCTACCTGCTTTGAGGCCATTCGTGATCTGAAGTCTCTTTCTGGTCTCCTTGCCCACTATTCTCTTCCCTGTAACCCCGCTCCACACACTACATGGGCTTTGGACAAATCCCACCACTACTCCAGAAAACCCTGCCCTCACATGCCTTGGCAGCCGGAGACCGAAAATATACCCTCCACATCCACTATTCTTTATCTGGATGAGAGCATCCTGTTTATTCTTCTATACCCAGCCCAAATGTCCCCTCTCTTTCCACCCTGGTGAGCCTTCTCCCAGCCCAGGCAATGGGCATGGATGGCTCCCGCCTCAGTGAGCAGCTCTTGAATACAGTGTGACAACTGGGCTACTACAGAGTCATACAGATGCTCCCCAGCTTAAAATGGCGTTATGTCCTGATAAACCCATCATAAGTTGAAAATACCATAAATTGAATATGCATTTAATACACCTAACATATTGAACATCATAGCTTAGGTCAGCCTACCTTAAATATGCTCAGAACACTTCCATTATCCTCCAGTTGGGCAAAGCCATCTGGCAACACAGTACACTGCAGAGTATGGGTTGTTTACTCTCATGATTGCATGGCTGACTGGGAGCTGTCACTCGCTGCCACTGCCCAGCCATGCGAGAGACTGTCATAGAGTTTTCTACTGAATGCATATCGCTCTTGAACCATTGTAAAGTCAAAAAATCCTTAATCAAACCATCGTAAGTCAGGGAGTATCTGTACAAGATGAGGATTTGTTTCCATGTTTGCTTCTAGCGTGAGAGACTGGGCCCTCCATAGGACAGGAAGTGTGGCTCACCTACCTCTGTGTCCCCAGATTCAACCAATGGGAGGTTCAGACCCCTTGACTCCTAGTCCAGTGCTCTTTCTACCACACATGACTCAACTTCACACCATTCCACTCCATTCCAGCATCATCTCTCTCACCCTGTCTCTCAAGAACTACCACATCTGGAACTTTCTCCTGGCCTCCCTCCTATCTACCATCCTCTGGTCATCCCTGCTCCTTCTCCAGACAGGTCCAACAGGGAAGCTCAGATGATGCCCTGAGTGGCAGGCTGATGTCTTTGAGCTTGGGCTGGTTATTCCCAGAGCTGCCTGTGCCCAGTGGCCTGTTGGTTCTCACCTAGAAAAGAGGCCTCAAACTGGTGGCCTAGACCTGTATGTGAAACTTAAAAACATTGCACAGTCCTATTTGGCCTGTGAAATGGTTTTAAAAATCAGTGCATTTTCAGCCGGGTGCGGTGGCTCACGCCTGTAATCCTAGCATTCTGGGAGGCCGAGGCGGGTGGATTGTTTGAGCTCAGGGGTTAGAGACCAGCCTGAGCAAGAGCGAGACCCCGTCTCTACCAAAAATAGAAAGAAATTAATCAGACAACTAAAAAAACTATATAGAAAAAAATTAGCCGGGCATGGGCTCATGCCTGTAGTCCCAGCTACTCGGCAGGCTGAGGCAGAAGGATCGCTTGGGCCCAGGAGTTGGAGGTTGCTGTGAGTTAGGCTGATGCCACAGCACTCTAGCCCGGGCAAAAGAGGGAGACTCTGTCTCAAAAAAAAAAAAAAAAAAAAAAAAAAAAAATCAGTACATTTTAGATACCAATACAAATTTAGTTTTTCCCCCAAAATTAAAATGTCAAGTCTTTCTGGAGGCACCTTCTCATGGGGCATTGATTGGGAGGAACTAGTGGTAGCTGCCCCTTTAGACGGGACCTGTGTCCTCTAGTTTGCCACAGACCTCACTACTCCCTGTTGTATACCATACTCTCCCTGCTTCACTCATGACAAAACCCTGCCTGGCCCCTTTAGGCATTTGGGTTTGTGCCTAGAGAATGCCGTAGGAGACTGCTCCTAAATCAGATCACTCCTCCAGCCCATAGCCTCCTCTCTCACATACCCCCAGACAACACACACACATGCACACACACACACACACACACATACGCACACGCACATGCATAGGCTAACTCTGAACCACGGTACCATTCAGCACATCAGCCCAGCTGCTGATGCTCTGGGCAAAATTGTCTCACTGGGGGTATGGGAAAGGGAAGACTGAAGGGAAGGGGAGGAAAACCACATAAAGAAGGGTGGGGAGACAGCAATGAGTGTGCAGGGCAGGCGCACACCCGTGCAAAGGAAGCCGAGATGCAGTGGGAGATGAGGGCAGGCAGTAAGTTCCATGTTCCGGCTGAACTGGAGTGGCAGGCCAGCCCACACGGACTCACCCGCCCCTCCCCTTCCATGGAGACAAGGACTGAATCTCCTCAGTCCGGTACCACCAGGAGCACAGCTATAGTGACAGTTCATGGGAAAATGCTCACCCTAGCATTGTCATGATCGCTGCCTGGCATTAAGGGCTTTCTATCTGCCAGGTACTGTGTGGAACTTGGTTTACAAACGTTATTGCATATAATCCTCACTGCTCATGGGTGAGCACTAGTACAGCAAGACAGCCAAGGGCCAGGAGGGCAAAGCAGCCTGCCAAGGTCCCTCGGCCAGTAAGCAGCAAAGTCGGGACTGCCTGGGTCCAGTGTCTGCGTCACGCGCCAGGAGTGGGCGTGCTGCCGGGAAACAAAGCCCTCTCCCTGTCTCCCTCATGCCACAATCTCCCCCGATAGACCCATGGGAAAACAAACCAGTCCCTGGCCACTCCGGCCTCTAAATGCAGAGGACGGTGAGAAGCAGGTTTTAAAGTTTGAATAAAAGTCCTCAATCTGTGACGCGGTAAAGAGCGTGGACTCCAGATCCCAGCACGGCTGCTTCCTGATAAGGGTCTTGGGGCAAGACCCGTAGCTGCTCTGGCCCCTGCTTCCGACCCCATAAGGCAGGGATGACAAGAACAGCAGTGACTATAACAGCACGTTCCTTTGTGGGCAGGGCAGAGGCGGAAAGCATGTGGGCAGCGCCAGCGCACAGCGAGAGCTCTGCTCACGGAGCCCCGTCCTTTCCTCCTTCCCATTCACCCACAGCTTGGCTTTTCATTTCCCTTGGAAACACTGCAGGGGAGGGGTGCCGCCCTCCCCGGCCCCTTCCCCCGGTGTGGGCTTGGCTCCCTGGCACCGCTCTGCTCTGCTCCAAGAAGCCCCAGCTGGCCGTGCCAGTGGCCGCGCAGCTGTGCCCCATCTTGTGACAAGGCCTGGCTGGGGAGCGGGGCCAGGTTGGCCCTGTGTCCAGGGAGAAACTGGTTAGCTCCCAAGCAGTGCTCTGCTCCCAGCGTGCTCCTGGGCAAAAGGGGGAGTGCCCGCAGAATGCCCTGCAGTCACCTAGCTGGCCTCTCAGGCATGCGGCCTGCACGCTGTCCTCCACCCCACAGTACCCTTCAAAGCCAAGAGGGGACAAAAAAGGGAGTGAGGACCAGAGCTCTTAGGTTCAAAGACCTAGAGAAGGCCAGGGCTATAGGGGCTCTGAGTGATGGGCAAGTCCAAGCACTTCCCCGCAGCTACGGGAAACTGAGGCTCACAGAAGGGAAGCGCCTAAGGTCATATAAAGGTGAGCAGCAGCGAGAGAGAATGTTTAGGAGGAAAGGAAATGACTTCCATAGATATTTGGGAAAGAGAGACAAGAAGTGTCCTCAGTGAGCCTCTAATCCCAGGTTTGCAAACTAATGCTGACAAGGGCCAGGCAGGTAATTAAGTGGGTAAAAGGCCAGGTGGGGACTTTGGTGGTCCAGGAGCACTTGTCCCCTCTAAAGGGAGAAGCCCGTCCTCAGGTCCAGCCACTCTTTTTACAGTAGTTTTATTGCGGTATAATTCATATGCCGTAGAGCTCACCCATTTAAAAGTGTCCGATTCAATGTTTATTCGCATGTTCAGAGTTGCACAACAATCACCACAATCTAATTTTAGAGCACTTTGTCACCCGAAAAAGAAACTCCATGTTCATTAGCAGTCACTTGTCATTCCCCCAGCCGCTGCCGCCAGCCCTAGGCAGTCACTAATCTACTTTTTGTCTCTGTAGATTTGCCTATTCTGGCCATTTTACATAAATGAAATCATATGCTGTACGGTGACTGGCTTCTTTGACTTTCTGCAATGTTTTCAAGGTTCGCTCGTGTAGCACCGTGTATCAGAGCTTCATTTCTTTTTACTACCAAATAATATTCCTCATTTCATTCATCCGTTCATCAGCTGATGGGCATTTGCACTGTTTCACATTTTTTGGCTATTGCAAATAACGCTACTGTGGTCATTTGCGTGTAAGGATTTTTGTGGGCATGTTTTCATTTCTCTTGCTTGCACACCTAGGAGTGGAATTGCTGGGTCCTATAGTAACTCTCTTTAATATTTTGAGGAATTGTGCTGTTTTCCAAAGTGGCTGCACCACTTTGCATTCCCACAGCAGTGAAGGAGGGCTCCAGCTTCTCCTCATGCTTGTCAGCACTTGCTATTGTCTCTGTCACTAAGGCCAGCCCGGGGATGTGAAGTAGTATCTCATTGCGGTTTTGATCTGCATTGCCCTGATGACTAAAGATGTTGAGCATGTTTTCACATTTATTGGCCATTTGTGTATCTTCTTTAGAGAAATGCCTATTCAGTTTCTTTGCCCATTTTTTAACTGGGTTATCTTTTTATCATTGAGTTGCAAGACTTCTTTGTATATTCCAAAGACAAGCCTCTTATCAGATATATTATTTGCAAGTATTTTTCTAATTCTATATGTTGTCTCTTCACTCTCCTGATGGTATCATTTGCAGCACAAAAGTTTTTAGTTTTCATGAAGTCCAATATTTTTTGTCATCATGTATGCATTTGACGTCGTATCTAAGAAACTTTTGCCTGAAGTCATGAAGGTTTATATCCATGTTTTCTTCTAAGAGTTTTATAGTCTTAGCTCTTACATTTAGGTCTTTGATTAATTTTGTATTAGTTTTTGTATGCGATGGGAAATAGGGATACGAATTCGTTTTTTGCATGTGGATATCCAGTTGGCCCATGAGCGTTTGTTGAAAAACCTACTCTTTCCCCATTTTATTATCCTGGCACTCTTGTTGAAACTGGCACCCTTGACCATAAATGTGACGGTTTATTTCTGGACTCTCAGCTCTAGTTGTGTGCCAGTGCCATACTGTTTTGATTACTCTAGCTTTGTCGTAACTCGTGAAGCCTGGAAGTGTACATGCTCTGACTTCGTTCTCCTTCAAAATCGCGCTGGCCATTTTGAGTCTCTTGACCCAGGTGAATTTTAGGATCAGCTTGTCAATTTCCAGGTCCAACCACTTTTTGCCACACCAGAATGTAGGATATTTTACCTAAGTCATCTGATGTTTCCAGAGAAACCAAAATTTTGAATTTTTAAAATATAAAGCATCCTGATTTGAATGCACTATTCAGGCCAAACAAAACAACTTCGTCAGGCCCAATCTCAGGGCCACTAGTTTGCAAGCCCAGCTTTAACCTAAGGTCCCACGTTTGACAAAACGGGGAGCTAAGACCCAGAGAGGGAAGGTTAATTTCCCGAGAAAAGTCACAGAGCAAGCAAGCTGTGCGGCTGGGACCTAGAAATCTGGCTGCAAGACGAGTGCTTCACAACCCCATTTTAGGAAAGGAGAAAAAAAATATCAGTAGTAGCCAGGGAGCCTGCAGCCTCCACAAAGTAATTTGGAGCAGGTAGAGTCAGAGAAAAGAATTTGTCAGATTGAGAGCTTGGCTTGTCATGTGGGCTGCAGCCGGGGGCTGGGGGACCGGGCTGCGGCCCTGCTCCTGCAATTAAGATGATAGCATCGGGACCGCAGTAATCCTCAGGGTCATAAACTGTCACAAGGCGCCTCCTCGGCAGGGTGAATCCAGTAGGCAGCTGGTCATAATCTTTCTGAGGCCGCCTTTTTTTTTTTTTTTTTTTTTTTTTTTTAGGACAGCGATGCCAGCTCTAATTTTACTGCAAGGTGGCAGATTTTCATTTCATACTCTCTGTAAAGATTGATTCACTGGAGTGTAAAAAAAGGGGAAAAAATACACACCCACCCACCGCCTTCAGGCGTCCCACATTCTCCCTTCCTGATCAGTTCTGAGAAACCAAATATTACAGCGTAGTGACTTCCAGGGATTTTTCTTTAAATAGTTTCTTCTTTTTTGTAAGTCGCTGGTATTAGGATTCATAGAATCTTGAACAGGAATAGTGAGACGCTTATGTCACCCCACCCCCACCCACCTCACGACTTCAGAGTTAAGGACACTGACAGCCAGACGGTAAGGGACTTCCCTGGTGCCACGCCATTCGTGGCTGAGCCAGGCCGAGAACGCAATTTTAACGTGCGCAGAGCACGCAGAACCCGCACACCCCTTTAGATGTCATCAACTCTAGGGCTTTTCATTTTATAATGTGGGGCCAAGGCCCAGAGAGGGGACGGGACCTGCCCAGGTCCACAGGAAAGCAACGTGGCAGCTCTCACTGTGACACAGGTCGGCAGATGCCTAGCCCACAGATGGCCCTGCTTAACCCGGAGGAGCCCACGGGCTCTGGGGGGGAGTGGGGTGGACGGGAAGTGCAGCCAGCTCAAGGAGGCCGGGAGGGGCAGCGGGGAAAGCAGGCAGACCAGAACAGCCCAGGTGTCCCGTCCTTTGCCCCCCGGGAACAGGCCAGGGTATCTGCTCCACACCAGTGTGTCCCCAGCCTCCACACAGCCGGGCAGCACATGTTAGCAGCTCCAGGGAAGCCCCACATGGAGACAATCGGAAGGTAGCAGGTGGCTCTGGGAGAGAGGAGATAACCAACAGGACCCAAGATTCCCAAAACGTGTGGCTGCGCTTCCGCCATGCTTTATTCTGGAAATGGTGGAAAGACATGGGTACTATGGCCGATGAGTTGGGCAAAATTTATCATCCAGTAACATTTGAGGTTCCCAAACTCTGCAGAACATGGGTTCGTGGTAACCTACAAGGAAGTATCCGGTGGAGTGCACAGGGCTCTGTTGTCTATCCTCGGCTATTGACAGCTTTTAGTAGGCTCGTAAACAGGCTCATAGGTGTGCGCTCCTCCGGTCGGTGGATAAGAGAGCAAGCGTGAGGGGTGACAGCCTCAGGATCCCAAACAGGGTTTCTGCAAGCATTCACTCAGTACCTAGACACTAGTCCCAGAGGAGAATGAGGAAACATACAGTGGGAC
>RJWJ010026980.1:0-22583 GCA_004363605.1 Indri indri
AAGAGAAAAAGCGCCCCGGGGAAAACCTGCTAATAAGATGACACAATGTTTCCACCCTGGAGAGAAAGAAGAGAAGATAGAAGTGTTTCCTTCTAATTTAATTAAACAGAAATCTTTATATTAAAGTATCATAGCTCCCATAATATTATTAGAAAATGAATCTCTGCTATGTTCATGAATCACTACTGCACATAGGATAATCGAGTAAGATGAAATTAAATGATAATAGTTGAGTACATAATTGAAGTGAGAAGGGTGATGCAGTAGTTTTGCAAGTTTTCTTTTAAATACACTTTTATTTTTTAGAACGGTTTTAGATTTACAGAAAATTGCAAAGACAGTACAGAGTTCCCAAATATGCCACCCTCAGTTTCCCTGATTAACATATTACATTACTGTGGTGCATTTCTTGCAATTAATAAACTCACATCGACATGCAAGTATTAACTGAAAATTAGACTTCACTTCCTTTCTTTAGTTTTCACCTAATGTTCTCTTTCTGTCCCAGGATCCCATGTGACATTCGGTGCCCACTGCTCCTTAGGCTCCTCTTGGCTGTGACAGTTTCTCAGACTTCCCTTGTGTTTGACAGTAACTTTGAGAGTTGTGATCAGTGCTCATCAGGAATATTGTAGGACACTCCTCAGTTAGGATTTGTCTGACATTTTTCTCATGATTAGACTGGGGGTGGGGGTCTTGGGAGGCAGAGCCGTCACCGGCCAAGTGTCTTTCCCGCCACATCATGTCAGGGTTACATGCTGGGTAACCGCCCATCAGGGTGATGTTGGCCTCAACCACTGGCTGAGGTCGTGTTTGGGAGGTTTCTGTGGGTGGGTTCTCTTTGCTTTCCCTCCTTCCACACCACACTCCTTGGGAGTAGTCACTGCGCATTGCCCACCATGCGTAGGGACAGGGAGTGCTGCTTCCTCTCCCTGGGGGCTGTTTATGCAAACCACCTTTCACTCTTCCCTCCCGTGTATTATGTGTCAGCAGGGACTCAAGTACATTTACCTTAGGATCCAATACTACTTTTATTTTTCTCTAGCTTTGGCCACTGAGAGCTCCTTCGGAGGGCTCCTGGGTCCTCTGACATCCCTCCATCAATGTGGTTTTTGTTTCGTTTTGTTTTGCTTTACTGAACACTCCCTTAGTTCCTGGCACTACAAATGTTCATCTTGCGTATATGCTACTCAAAACCTGGAATCAGCCTTTCCTCCAAAGAGCCCTGGTTCCTTTTACTGGAGAACGTATGAGAAGTTGGTTTTCTGTTTGTATTTTGTGAGAGTGTGTGAGTGTGTTTGTGTGTGTGTGTGATGGTTTTCTCTTGCCAATGTATTGAGTTCACTAATTTGCGGTATAGAGAAATACATGCCAAATGCATATTAAATGATTACTTTTTGAGAGCAGCAATGGAGAGCAGCTCATTGAAGCAAAGCACTAAGCATTCCAACTTCACTTTTCTTGCCAGCAGAGCCCAATCTCATGACGTCCTTTACTCTGTGGATCAGCAAAATGAAATGGGAAGCAGACGCTGTGCACCTTTACACAGGCTTTTATGTTTTCCTGCTTCAGACTGTATCTCAATGGCTAATACCAACACACAATTATCTCTTTATAGATTAATACAAGATTAGAGAAGGGGAGCTAGAAAAGTGCTAATTTTCAGTAAATGGCCTGTGAATTAAGACGGAACTGGCTTCTCTTCCGCAGCTCAGCCTCATACACCTGTGGTCACCCAGAACTCACGCGTCCCAGAACCACATCGTGATGAATCTTTGGTTCAAACGCCCAACTCTGAGTGAGAGCCCGCATCACTTTGCCCATAAAATCTCCATCACGACAATTCAT
Organism: Indri indri; assembly: GCA_004363605.1. Taxonomy (NCBI): domain Eukaryota; kingdom Metazoa; phylum Chordata; class Mammalia; order Primates; family Indriidae; genus Indri; species Indri indri. The sequence goes on from RJWJ010026980.1 coordinate 1,849, forward strand.
TTATGCCACTTGGCCCTACCACTTGTCACTGTCACCGCCCTTCTGAAGTTCCCGCTTCCCTTCTTAACCTGCACACTGTCTTCAGTCCATCATCTTAAGTATTTATTCTAGTTCGCTCCATTTACTTGGTTGGGTCTTTTCCTCCAGGACAAGGGCCCGGCCGTGCATCAACATGAGTCAGGAACCAACATTTGTCTCATGTGTAACTTCAAAGACTTCAGGCTTTTGAAAAAATACACAAAAACATACTCATGCACACGTACATGCGCAATGTTAAAGATCATACAGTTGTCGTTCTATTAACATCCAGATATAAGAAAGAAAATGAACTCATTTGCACAATAAGATCCATTTTTACGAATGAGAGAAGTCAGTATTTGAGTCCATGAGTGAAAAAAATGCATTGCTTTAAACTGTTTATAATCATGCTGTGTCTTGCAAAAGAAAATATCTCTTTTCTCAATATTATGTCACTTTTTTTCCCTCTTACATGTCTTCTGCTCCAATTTCCTCCATAAAAACTCAATGCCTAATTCAACAGAATAAAAACCATGTTTATTACAAAATACAACAAAAGGTTATCTTGAAATCCTACATGTAAAACTTTAAAGAGAATAGACATTCATGCCAAATGAAAATTACTCTTTAAATATATTTTCAGGGCTGTTTCCTAAAAATCTAGACAAAACAAACAAACAAAAATCCTGAAATACTCTAGATGGTGATTCCAACAGTAATCAGGACTTAAGTGTAAATTTGGTCCCTGGCGTTGAGATTGAAACCCGAAAGTTCAGCCTGGAGCATGTGGCAGAAGGACCGAGGCGGAATTGAAGGCTGGGATTTCCCTTAATTTAACCACAATCAGCAACTTCACACTCACCATTAGTGCTCAGAGTAAACAAATCAAGGAGAAAAAGAGAAACCTGTGTATCCACTTGATGCCCCTTCCAATAAGGGGCAAAACTTTAAGTACCTCTGGTATCATAGGAAATGCAATCACAGTGCCTGGCTTTGTGGGGCTCTCCTCAGGCATCAGACTTGGCTGGAAAGAAAGAGTCCAGTCAGTCCAAGGAGAACTTTCTTCTTTTCTTCTCTAGACTCTACCCAGAGGTAAAATTAAAAAGAAAAGAAAAAAATAGAGAACTGTGGAAAAAAAAAATACATGATTTTGATTATCTTGGCATTGCAATTATAATAACTATGCAATTTTCAGAGTTGGGGGTAACCCTAAATTTATTTGCATTTACATAGTTTTCCTAAAGGAAGTAAAATTAAATTCCATACTATAGGTATCAGGTAAAGCAACAGATATTCATTTATTTTTATCAACAGATTGAAGTATAAAGTATTTATTTTGAGCAAAATTGCCAAATTAAAAATGAAGATATGGATGTGCTGCATATTCATTTTTTCTTTCTAAGAACCTGAAAATATTTGTGCTTTTTCTGTGAATTTTCCAGCACCACTGATTAAAATGGAAAATATCTTCGCAATTAAAAGATATTAATAATATATTTAATAAAATGCTATCTGAGTTCTATTACAGCACAGGTGTTTTTAAGTAAAATTTAAACATTTTAAATTCCCTTGCTTGTTTTTCTGGAGCTCTCTGGTTCCAAAATTAGTCATTATTTTAAGTCAGAGGCATTTCATTGTACTTCATTAGTAGCCTAATTATTTTAAACTAAGAAACCGTAGCATTGTCTAGAAACCAAGATAGGAAATTGTGTTACTAAAAATACATTACTTTAAAAATAATTTAAGAAAAACAAATTTTATTTTATGTCAACTAGAGAAATAATGGAAAGCATAACAGTAAACAAGAGATGAAAAGGGGACAGCAGTTTTCTTAGATAAGATTTCTGGTTATTTTAAAGGACTTAATATGATTAAGAAGGCTTTAGAGTTCTCCTCAGCTTGAATAAATTTGCAATCCTTTCCGCTCCTTTAAGAGGTAAAACTATTTTTTAAAAGCCGCTTGCTGGCCCATTGTACAACCTGGCTTGGTCTTTCTCCAGGTCCTGGGCGCCATCCCTCTGAAATGGGTCCTCAGAGCAAAGGGCGCCCTGTCTCCCAGTCTCTGTGGGAAGGCAGGAGCCTAACTGTGGTAGGGAGTTGAGTTATTCCTGCTGGTCCTCAGGTTTTGCAAGCAATATAAGTATCCTTCACGTTCTGCAGCAGGGAGGTTGGGGGAGATGGGGCTGCCAAGACTCTCAAAAGTAGAGTGGGAATGGAATCGTGGAGAACAGAAATAGATTCTTATTCTTCTTGTGTGTAAAGCACAGATAACACACAGTACTAAACAGGTGCCCAGTGTACCTCTGGTATGAAATTTCCTGGGAGGTGGGGAGGTGATTAGGAAAAAAAAAAAAAATGTTTGAAAAGGCTCCATAAAAGATGATAATGGAAAAAAAAAATGTTGAGAAACATTACCTCGGTCATCATGGAAGATCTACCAAATACGAAATGGGAGCAGCATCTCTTGAAGTCCACAGTGGGTTCGAACCATCTCCCTTTTGTTATTTGCTCTGTAGGAAGAGGCAGTTGTGGGATCTGATCCACCATGAGCTGGCTGCAGAGAAAATTGAATTTTCTCCTTTCTATGATAGGGGAAGCAAGTATTACCCAGGCGGGGCAAAGGCAATATATGTAACGTAAACATTTGTACCCCCCCCCCAATATTCTGAAATTAAAATAAAAGATAAAATATGTGTACGATCTCAAAAAAATTGCAAGTCTTTTCAAATATTGCTACTCAGATGTTAGGCACAATTTTTAGATGCTTGGGTTAAATTATATGAACTCATCCCTTCCAACAGTCTCAGATACAATCCTTTCTATTTAAGTACTTAGAAACTAATTTTGTGACTGAGATGAGCCATGGATTTAGGTGCCTTGTTACCAATGGGGAAGAAATATCTCCTATTGTAAAATAAAATTACAAAATAATTCTTTTTAATTTTTAAATTTAACCAAAAACCTTTCTAATGACTCAGTACATAAACATTGATTATACAACAATGTAACAAAAGCGGTTTTTCTTTTGCAAATTTTATCAACCATCCCATAACTTCTTTTATTTTTACTTTATTTTTTTTTTTTATGGGGTGGAGAGAACAGCAAGCTACTGATAAAAGGAAGTTTCCTGAGCACCTATTTTGTGCTGCACTGTACCGAATTATATCATCTACATTCCATGGTAAATTCAAGGTCATATTCTATTTTACAAAGTGAAAAGAAAACACATAAAAAAGAGTTCTGTGAAGGAAACAGTAGTCCTGTTAGCAAGGGTCCTTTCAAAACAAACAAACAAACAAAGAAGTAAACATAGTCTTCTTGTCCAAAGCCAAACCTAATCCTTTGGACTTGCGGCTTTGCACTGTGGCTCTGCTAAGCCCACCCCGAGCACAGGGGGCCACGGGGCAGGTAGGTGAACACTGGGGGTCTGGACGTTCAATTTCACCACAAGGGCCAACAAGTCTGTTCAGAGAGAGGAGTCTGCTGCCTCTTTCCTGGTTAAAATCACTTACCACCAAAAAGACAAGTCTTCATCGTTACTATGGCTCATTTCCTTGTGGAAACGATGCAGTCATAGCTTCTTCATTCTCTGCTTAACTTGCCATTTGAAACTCCGCAATCTGGACTTCACCTGCCTGGCCCCTTTGAAACTATTTATTAAAGCTCCTAATATCCTTTGAAAAATACAGCTGTAATGGAGTTTCTCTTCACTGTGCTCGTTTAAATTGAATTATCTTCTGCCATAATTCTATTTTTATAAAGCACTCCTTGGAATTTTAATTTAGTTCTCATTTCTGGTATCAGTTAAATTATCTTAGACTTTCTTTATATGTTTCTCACGTATCCTACCTCAGATGCTTGGCTTATTTTTTCTTGTTCTTCTATAGGCAAACTATTTTTTTTTTTTTAAGGAAAAACAAAACAGACACAGCATAACATAGAATTGGGAGCACAGAATAAGGAATCTAGTTTCGAACTTGAACTCCACCACTTTTTTAGTTTATAAGACTGCGATCATTATCTAATCTGGGCCTCAATTTTCTCATCTGTAAAATGGAAATGATAATAGGACCTACCTCATCAGGTTGTGATGAAGATTTTAAAGTGCTTAGAAAGAGTGCCTGGCAGACAGCAAACACTGCATAAAAACATATTAAATCAATTAAAAATTGCAGATGATCACAGCCACCAGGCATGTCATTGTCTAATATTTTAAAAATAAGTTTCTTTGCTTTGCATTATTTCTGACTGTGTAGTGATTTTTCTTTTATAATTATGGAGCTTTTTCTTTCTGCTTTTTGAGTAAATTAGATATCACACTGAAAACATGTTGTCTGATTTAAACCTTGCAGATTCATAACGCAAATCTAATTTTGCCCATTCTACAAATGCTGGAGCTTCAGAGAGTAACTATTTCAGGATACACACAGTTGGTAGAAGGAGAACAGAGAGAACATCTATCAGGCTCTAAAAATCCAGTTTTTCTTCTCTATATGACATTAATTTTAAGAAATATTTTATTTTTATAAGAAATGCATTCAACACATGTTAACTGAACATCCACTGTCAGCTAAGTACTCTTCAAGTCCCGTGAAAGGCACAGGATGATTAAAAAAGAAATTCACCTGCTCTAAGAAAGCTAATTTTAATCTGAGGAGCTCTGACAACTTTTAAACAATATTAAAAATAAAAGAGACCACAGGCTTGGCAATTAATTTTGCAAGTAAGTGTGTGATGATTAAAGACCAGGTTGGAGCAGGAAGGAAGTGCAATTAAAAAAAAAGCTTGTGACAATGGAATCTTATAGAACTTAATAAAGCATAATTATTTAATTTTAAAAATATTGTTTTCATAGGAGAAGTTTGCAGTAACTTGCCATTGGGGTAGAGAGGCTTGTGGTGTTGTGAATGTAACAAATTAAAGGAGGAAAGGCCAATTTGCACTTCCCATGGAATTGGACACATTTTGGGAGCACCGTTAGAAAAAGCAAATCTGGTCTCCCCTGACTGTGATGCGAGTCCATTCTACTAAGTGAAGTATCACAAGAATGGGAAAACAAGCACCACATGTACTTATTATTGATCGGCACTAACTGATCAGCACTTAGGTGCACATATGGTAGTAACATGCATCGGGTGTCGGGCAGGTGGAGGGCGGATGAGGGGATGGTATATTCACACCACTCGAGTGGGGCAAAGGCAACATGTAATCTAAACATTTGTACTTCCGTACAAATATGCTGAAATTAAAAAAAATGAAAAAGCAAATCTGGGGAGGCAGATGTTTGCTTCATCAGGCAATCAGCTTAAGATGAGAAAGGCCACTCGCCACAATGGTGATAAATGCCATGTGTTTGCTCGGTGACAGTCACTATGACATATGGTTTATTCTCTCAGAGCATCCTTACATCCAGGCCTGCAGAGAAGAAACCTCATGTACAGGGAAGTTAGGTAACTTGCCCAGGATCCCAGGCAGTAAGAGGCTAGTGGAATGGCACCCCAAAGACGGTGACTGGAAAGTGATCTGTGTCTCCAAAACAGGAATGGCAATGGGTCACCCTAATTAAACATCCTAACCACATGAAGCTCTCAAATAGGGATGTGCCGTTTTGCTGAATGTTGATATTTTAAACTATAATTAAAACTTGGTAGCTGTTTGGGATTTTGAGCTGTTGTCTCTGCACTGGGTACCCACAGTCAGTCCTGCTGCAGACAGTAGGAGAGGCAGTGTGTGGCTGCAGCTGACTTGTGCTCATCAGGCACCCTTTACTTCTCGTCGGCAAAGACCGTTTGGAATAGGTACGGAAGGGGGCCAGGCCACAGCACCCCTGTGTGCAGACAAATACACGATGGCCCAGAGGTCTCAGGGCTCACCCTCAGAGTCAGTCCTAGGCACTGGCAATGGGAGTGTGCCACAAACGCAAGCCCGTGCCTTGACTCTGGAGTTAACTCAGTCTTTTACACATCTCGTGATCTCCAAAGACCAACACCTCCTCAGCACAAGAGGATTCTAGATCCCTGTTCAGTTGAGAGAAGGTGGTCAACTTTGTCTACTAACATGATCAGCGATCTCTTACGAAGATGAGGGGGTTCGATCCTGTCTTTGAAGGATGGATTAGCTTTAAAGTACTAGAGAAAAAGCAGGGGTGAGAAAAACAAAGTATTTTGTTTAGTATGCTGACCTAACTTTAAACCCCGTCAGTAACCTCTCTTGAGAATTCCAGTGTTTAGATGCACTACACCTCTACTGACCTGCAAACCGGCAACACTGCATCTATCACAAAGAGAGGCATGGGCATCACATACACACAGCGTGCATCTTAAATAAGGAGTAGCATCACCTCAGAAGGAGCAATTAATATTATGCAGACCATGGGCATTTATAGATTTTTTTTTCCTAATTGCACACGTTCAACTTATGCACAGGTGATGAAAATCAGGCTCAGGGCTTTTGTTAAATTGTGGATGGTTAAGAAGCTTATTACTAATGGAACCAGGCTAGAGTCCTGATTTTTAGATTTCTACCCCAGTGCCCCTACGCTCATCAACATCCCATGTTTGACTTCTGAATATTTTATCACGATTCTATTTATATTAGTTTTGCTATGTACCAGCATGTTTGCATGTATATAAACAAATATGTGTGTGTGTGCACACATGTGTGCATTAAAGATCCTGCAAGGGTTGTGACAAATGTATTAGTAGTTTACATTTAAAAAAAATCACTCTTGTATTTTCAGGGTTATTGTGATCATTGGTAAAACTCTATTCGAAAGTTTTTAGAGCACCAAAATCCAGGCACTCTTATTTGATTTATAACTTGTTTATCCTCACCTTGGCTAGCAGAACTATGTTGCAACCTAATTGCTTTTTTGAAGTCATATACCCTTATCTTGAGAAATATTTTAATGATTAAGCTACAAATATCTGACTTATAACTAGAGAGAGTATGTAAAAAAAAAACAAGTCAGCAATAAAAGGAACTCACAAATTATTGCATGGTATATTTATGCCTCATTAGTCTAGTCTTTCTAGGCAACTTTTTCTTTAAGGGGCCAGAGAGTAAGCATTTTAGGTTTTGTGGGCCCTGCAGTCACCACTGCGTCTCAGCAGCTCTGCTGGTAATGCGAAAGCAGCCGTAGGCCCTACGGAAACCATTGAGCATGGCTGTACTCCAGTTCAACTCTCTGTGTGGACACTGAGATTCGAATTTCATATATTTTTCACGTGTGATGAAGTAGTCATCTTCTTTTTCTTTTCAACCATTTAAAAATGTAAATCACTCTAAGCTCATGGCAACAAGGCTAGGCAGCTGTTAGATGGCACCAGCTGGATCCAGCCCGTGGCCGTACTCTGCGTCCACTGATGAAAGCAAAAGTTCAACTAGACCCGTAGTGACATTCATTTGGCACTTAAAATTACATTATAATCCCCGGAAGATATCCACCCCCGAATTCAGTAAAATTGTTTATCATTCTACATGCATGAAAATTTTGAAAATAAATCAAATTTTCTGATCATAGCATATATGTATGTAAGGATACATGTAAATAAAGCAGAAGCTGTAGTGTATTCCTTGGCACAAGAGTCCCATGAGAAAGGGAAGTAGAAGATATTTATTACATTTATTATATGTCTTAAACCAGAATCTCGTTTGTGCATTACAACACTAGTAATGGGCTATTAAGACTTAAATATATTCTCTGTGAGTATTGCAATTCTATTCACTACCATCTTTGTATTAAATATGTATGATACATATTTAAGTTACATTCATGACACTTTTTTATTTTGTAACACTATTTTGTTATTTCTGTTTTTATTTTTATTTAACATACAGCCTCAAAAATTTGGCCTGAGTGTCAGGCCAAATTGAGCTCAAATTAATTTTGACCATATGTAAAGTTTTTGAAGAAATATGATTAAATATGATTTTAAAAATTGGCATGGTCAAATAAATATGATGTACTAAGCCTGGAATCAAGGAATCTTCACTCCTAGCAAGCACCCCAGGTCATTGTCAGGCACATTACCCGATATGGAACATTTACATCACTTATTTTTCTTTCTGAACACTCAGGTATCTCACTAGGATGTTCTCAGTGGTTGTTTGTTTAATCATTTCTATTGGGAACCTCCTTTACTAAATTACTGAACGTTTTCTTCTACTCAGGACATGCTACTTTTAATGAAAATGGGTTTCAGCTATATTTATGCTTTCCCGTGTGCAGTCACATAAACAGGATACACTGAACTCACTCCTTCTTTTATGTTAAGAACAACACTATTAATATGCCATTTGTGTAGAAGCCTATGTTTCTATTTGTGAAAAGTAGTTTGCTATTAGGTCTTCAAACGGTCTAAATGTAGATTTTGGCGGAATTGTTTCTTCCATCTAAAAATGCTCAAATATGTACACACACTGCATTTTCCTCATTTTCTTAGCTTCTAGTCAGAGCTTAGACACCAGGTAACATTAGTTAAGTTAGAAAAACTCTTTGTGCTTTATTTTTTGGTGGTGGTGTTGGATGTATAACAGAAATTCAAACACCTGTCTCAGTTACATCAAGGGATTGTTGTAAAGATAAGATACAAAAGTGTTTCTAAAAAATGAAAATTCTATTTAATAAATAAACGTTGGTGTTTTATTTATTACTTATTTTTGAGAAGAGACGTGTTCTCTTATGTTCGAGGAGAAGGTGGGAAGACTGAGTCATGGAGAAGCCTAGCATCTATGTTTAGTGCCAACGCAGCTACCAGCTTTTTTCCTACAACATTCAGTAATTAAACATTCATGACTCTGATTTCCTCTCTGACATTCCAAGCCATATATTATAATTTTAGCTAAAGCAGATGTTTGGTTTTTTTCTTGTTGTATGCCATTTCAGTTGTTCTAATGGAAAACTGTATATTTTAATAGTGATGAAATGAGCAGCTTTGGAAATATTCGAGTGGATTTTCCAACCCGAAAAAGAGATGAAACTGTCGAAATGTTCTGTCTCCTTACTGCTCAATAAGTTGGTTGCTTTGGCATATAAGACACCATGCTTTGGAAGGTCATTGGTAATGTAGGAACATCAGTGACCTTAGCGTGGTAAGCTCCAAAGATGTGCTTGTGGGTGTGATGTTTGAGAATGCTCTATCTTAGTCATATTTAAATTTTAAAAAGTCACTTTCAGGTGAGTCTATAGGCAAGTTGATAACAATACGGGAAGAATGTTACCATGTAGATTACTAAAATAATATACAGATGCTAGATCCTGGCATGGAGTGGCAAAAGCTTAAGGATTATGCTGAACAACCACGCAGGTGTTAGGCAAATGTGAAACAGTGTATCACCCTAGAGGGCTGATGAAGTTCCCTAATATACCGCAAATGAATGTTGTGTACAAACAGCTTGCTGAACATGCTCTTTTCCCTGGCACTTTTGCTGTGAACCAGATGAGCCGTAATTAAGTGTGGGTCACTGAAGAGGGAAACATTGCTTTTAATGATCTAGCCATTTACATGCCAGCAAATAAGTAACTCAAATGTGCTGTGCGAAGGGCAAAAAAGAAATCTCCCTGAACCCCAACAACAGTCGTGATTCACAAAGAAAAAGATACTTTTCTTAGGCCTGATTTTGAATTTTGAGAGAAAACAAATATGAGTAATTTAAATCAGTCTGAGAAAACTTACTCAGCATCAGGGACAGCGAATCTCCTCTGGACGTGGTAGCCCTTATGAAGACCTGAACACACTCCAGATTATTTTAAATTATTTCTTCAGCTTATTGAAGCTCAAGTTTTCCCTTTCCTCCGTTTTTCTCCTTTCTTTACATCTAGAATTGAAAACAACTTTTGACAGATGAAGTCTTTGTATCCTATAAGACAATATTTCCTAATTGAGGGGGAAAAAAATCAGCCTTGATACAAATTGTTAAAAGTACTCCCGTGTGAGCCAACTCCAGCTCAGACCTGCCTTTGCTTTGCGGTTGACCTATACATGTGCTTCAGGGCGTGCTACGCTGGGTTTTATTCACGATCCATTATGTTTCCCAGGAAAGGTCTGATTTTTATATCAAGATTTCACATGTAGTCAATACCTTTGGCCAATTTTAATTAGAGAACCTAAAGCAAATTAATGTGATGCCACTTCATATAAGAAGTGAAGTGGAGAATATCTCCTTTTACTGCTTCTATAACCTAATAAATTATGACTTGAGAAATAATGTTCTCAAGAAATTAATTTTTGTCTCTTTAATGTATTTAAATGCTTGGCAGTCTTTGCCATAATTGACTCTATAAACTTATCCTATGGTTGTAAATACTTTGCCTAATTCTTTTTAGAACCATCTTCTGAGGCAATTATGGCTGACAACCACACAAAGCCCAGGGAAACAGGTACAATGTCATTTAAGTTGGGCTCATGTGAGCCATTTTGAAACTGATGGCAACAGCCATGTCTATGTTTCAAGAGCTGATCTGTTTGTGGTTCTCACCAAAATGACTTAATTCTCAAAGTGAAGGTGTCTTTTTTTATTCTTAAAAGTAAAACTTGAAATTTGTAAGTTATAAGTGGATTTTATAGGAATGAAAGTATAATGTTAATGTAATAACTTCCTCTCTGTATCAATCTGGGCAAACAACTTCTCCCCAAACTTTGTTACTTATATTCTAAATGACGAGATTATGTAGGTGACATCTGCAATCTTTTCCAGGTGGAAAATTCTGTATTTTTTCTTAATTTGAATTATTAAAAATATGTTTTGGAGAATATTCTCTATTCAAATATTTTGAGTTGAAAAGGAAGACTTTATAGCAGTTTTCTTCATGCCCCGCAGATATACAGACATATTGGTATTTGTGGACTACCCGAAACCATTTTTAGTCCTGACTTTTAATTTTGATGACGGTCTGAAAAAATAATTTTACCATTTTCCAAATCATCTGCAAGACCGTTCATGAGCAGGTTAGGTCATTTGAGTCTGCCTGCTTGTTTTGGTGTTCATGATTATGTCAGCTAACATAAAGCTGGGATATCTTATTTGTTTCTGGCTACAAGAACCAAAGCAGACACAATATGAAAATGATGCCTTGATTCTAAGTTTGAGCCACAGGCCACCTCACTCTTCTCTACCTGAGAAAGTATCCCAGCATGGAAGGAGGAGAGTGAGTGAAACTGAGTAAATAATTATAGACCACACTGGGACATATGGAACTTAGATGACCTGCATTGTATTAGTTGATTCTATATCCCTGTTTTAATCTATTTATTTTATAATTAATTTATTTTTCTGAAAATTGCCTTTTGTCACATAAACGCAATGTCACATGCATGTCAGTGTATCAATATGTGTGTATGCACAGGTTGTAATCTTCACATAGGCTCTGTTGTGTAAAGGTCCTGGATGCCTTCCTGGGCTGGAGCCTTGCTCTGCCCTTCCTTGGACCCAGGATCCCAGGTGCACAAAGCAGGTGGCAATTTCACATTCTCTCAAGTAGGTCTTGCTGGACCTAGGAGGCCTTGTTCTTTTCCATGTGTGGCTAATTCCTCCCAAGATCCAAGACTCCCCTCAGAATATATCCTCCCTGGGAAATCTCTCCTTTAAACCTTCCACCTCCATTCTCACTCCCGAGGGAGGGTTGAGTTCCCTTCAGGATTTTCCCACACTCCACACATTTAAAGTCAAACTGACCTGTCACTTTCTAATTCTGTGATTCACCCATTTATGTAAGTTTGCTGAATCTCTTTTCTAATCTGCGAATGGGGCACAGTACTATCTATGGAACTCATCCTTTAAAGTTTCAATGACTCTTCCTAATACATTTGATGTAATCACAGCCCTGAGCTAGGAAGGAGAGAAGGGGGAGGTACACATACTGTCCACGTGGTGTTTTGTTATAGCTGAGGAAACATTTGGCCTTAAAAAATAATTACTTCTTAGGAAAGGGGGACGTTTACTAATATTCCTTTCTTTATGAGACAGGATGAGGATGGAGCTTCAGGTATAAGGGTGGAGCTTGGTAAACATATTGACTCCATCTAGAAGTCATCTGTCCTTTAGGAGAAGTAGCCAAAACAGAACTTAACTTCCCATTAACCAGGGAGGCAAAGGCAAATATTTAAAAGGACTGTAAAATGATAACTAAGAGAAAGCGAGTATGTTTGACACAGGATGGTCTTCTTAGCACTACACTAGCTTAAAGTGCGTGTCCTCTCACCTACAAACCTCACACCTAACTGACAATATTAATATCACTCTATCTGAGGAAAGCAAAGCCCTTCTGCTAACACAATTAGATGCTGGGAATTTGGGAATATAATAATAACCTACCCAAAATTAGCAAAAACTGTCCTTGAATTCAGAGAAGGGCAAATGGGGGTTTGGGTCAGAAGTTTCCGAAGAAACAGATAGCTGTGACATTGCTAATTAAAGAAGAGTATAGGTTTGTCATGATTGGTAATCAATTATTAGTTTAACTATTTAATAAATTCCGTGAGGTTCTGAGTCCCTCCAAGTTTAATTGTCCAAATAGCACTCAATTTCTTAGGCCAGTGTCTAGGGGTATTTTTTCTCACTGTGGGAACTCAGGTATTAGTTGAATAAACATGGAATGAGGACATAGCTGACTTTCCCCCGTCCCCACCAGGCTGTGAGCTCATCACTGCAGTGATCTCATCTCTGTGCGGCACGCAGTAGGCAAAGAGTGCGATGGGACTGGGTGAATCCAGGTTGACAGGATAAGGCAAAGGGGAGTGCTTTGCATTTCATTCATAATGCAGTTTTGATCCTTCTTCATTTCTTGGTTTCAGAGTTTAAGTTCCCTTCAGGTGTGTCAGCCCATAAGACATCCAGGAGATTGCACAGTCACCCAGGGCAGGCGTCACCTGGTGAGGCTTCCAGCTGTTGATGCACAGACTTATGCTCCACGCCGGCTCCTAAACAATTAGCACAGCCCTGCAGTGGTCCAATAAGGGTCGGAGGGGGCTCGGGCAATAAGCAGGAACATCAAGTTTTGATGATAAGGACTAAAATTTGGGATGCATGAAATGGCTGCTCAAATATGTCACATTTCCCTGTTCAGAGACTCTTATTTGAAATGAGCTAAAAATAAGCCTCTGTAGTCAAGGAAAAGGCAAAATTCCAGAGCTAAGGGACCAAAGCTATTACTTTAGATCCCTTAAGTCCACAGCATACATTTGTTTTGTTAAGGTTTGGCATTATAAAGGTCACAGCGCAACCTTTTCTCTAGTGTGAGTATTTTAGTTCCCTGTCTTTTCTTAAAGGTAACATGACATAGTTAAAAAGTAAACTAAATTTAAAAAAAATATAAGGTCATATCACATTCTCATTTGAAACAGATTAGAGAAATGAGTATTTTAATGTAGGAAAGATACATTTGGGGCTTTAAAAACTGTAAAATAATGTTACAACTAACCATTTTATTTATAGGTGTGACAGAAATTGACCGCTTTTAAAAACTCAACATTTTCTAAATAGTATGAAGCTGGAAAATTGCGAAATTTCAGGGAGAAATAACAGTTTGCTAAGATTATTTGATTGCTAAATGTTGAAGCCCTCCGTGTCATTTATTAGAAGAAAACATGGTAAAGGATGGAGAGGTGGTTGAAAAGCGAACAGGTCAATTCTGGGTGGAGCTCTCCCTTTTCCAACGAGGTAATCTGAGACAAGTCACTATTTCTGAATCTGACTTTCCCTCATCATTAAAGTAAAGACGATAATATTTCCTCTGCTTACCACAAAAGGATGCTTTAAGAAAAATGTAATGTACAGTAGTACCTACACTTATCATGCTCTGATCTATGGAGCTCTTGGAGTTTAGAAAAATAGCTTTCCAATGCTGCAAAAATTCCTTTTGAAAACCACTGATCTCTACCAAACATCGCAAAGACAATTGGTCAGTAAACAAGCCCTTCTTACACTCCTTCTGAATAAAATCTTCAATTAGTTATCTGGGGAAAGCAGGGTTATCTACAAAAATAACACCAAAACGGCACATTTGCAAGCTCTTCATTCAGATCCAAATGGAATTTCACTTATCTTCAAACTTCAGTTCATTTCTTAATTTATGCAAAGTATGAGCATTTCATGAGCCATGTTAGTAACTTCTAACTGGATTACCAAGAATATAAGATTTTTAGCCTGTATAAACAGTTGGATTTTAGCTGTTTCAACTTGTCATATTCTCTGCATATGGTATGATCCAAGAGTATTCCGAGGGCACCGTCTGGTTAAAAAACAACAGCTATGATATCACTGGGAGAAATGGTTATGACTTCATTAGAGGAACAAACATGTAGACAAACTAAGGAAACATGTTTTTCCATTACAGGTTTTGCCGATTTAACAGAGCCTTGGAAGAGTAAGCGGGTAGAGATGGTGGGAAAAGGTTCATATTAGTATTATATTTTCTATAATTTTAACTCATGGTCTTCCTAAGAATAAAGGTCAAATGGACTCTCCTGATGTAAACTTCACTGAAGTGGATATGTATGCAAAGATCAGTTCCCTGTTCCTCTTTCACACACATACACACACACTTCTCTTTATCGTGAAACTTTCGAAATCTTCACAGATGGGACTTAGGTATCTTTCTCTGGAAAGAAACAACATGAAGGTATTTCATCCACAAAATGATCAAAAAGCTTAATTTTCTGTTTTGTTTTGTTTTGTTTTTTAATATAGACTCATTTAAATTTCTGTGATCTGAAGTTTGCTTCAGATTTTTTTGGACTTAGTTCCTCTTTTAAAAATGAAGATTAGAAATAGTTTAATATACATGAAAATGTAAAGCACACCATTTATAGAGTCATATGAAAGTATTAGTAATGTAAACGCTAAATCTGCAATGGTCAATATTAGTATAACTACTTGACTTACAGATTGGCTTACACCATCCTACCTTGTGTTGAGTTGTGGGTTTTGGTAAACTCTAGCTCGTCTTAGGAGGCCCGGAGCCATCCTCTTGCTGCACCCGTTCAAGCAGGTTGGTTGTCTTCCCTCTCACCCTCCTGTCCTGATGCTCCTGTGAGGCGTCTACAAAGCACACCTGCTCTCCTGGGCATGCCTCAGGCACTACGAGATAGGTATTCAAGGGATTTAGTGAACGGTTGTCATTTTCTCATATGCATTTTACCCAGCACAGTGCCTTACACAGCGGTGATATTTGGTAAATATCTGTTGAGAAAACAGACACTTTCTCTTAGATGTTTATCAGGTAATTGGGCAACCATTTGCTTTTCCTGAGCCACTGGTCTTTGCCTGGTAGATTTTGGAGCATCTTGTAACTTATCTTTTTCTCCACCCTCTTTGTGTCAGTTTTTAGAACGCTCTTAAAACAAGTGGACCGTGTTTAGCACTGGAGTGTTTCCGGACATTCATTTCTGCCTCTGCTTTGCTTGTGTGCACTTATTTGATCATTCCTTGTTTCTGTTTTGTATTCTAATCACGTGTTAACGTTGGAAGTTGCTGCCAATCTCTGTGTGTGTGTGTGTGTGTGTGTGTGTGTGTGTGTGTGTGTGAACAATAGAGGGTATGACATCTTTTGAAGTGATTATAAATTTATTTTAAGGTTCCTAAAATTCAATAAGACTTGGCAGTAGATACCTGCTAGGCACTCAGAATTGAGTTACGTGCTACAGAAGATACAAGGGAGTTTATGTTAATAAAAGACATCACAATTGCATCCTGATGTGAAATTATACTCGAACTAGCATTGCCTTTCCACCAGAGGAAGAAGCAGATAGCTGATGTCCATGTCCTTTCTAGTTGGCTTTAAAGTTGGGCAACCGTCAAGTATTTCTCTTGGTTCTATTTGGAAACAGCCTTGTCTTATAATTTCATCAGTAAATTATAATTTAGTCTTCCTTAGTCTTGCAATTTTCCTTCTCTTTCATGGGTACAATATATCCTCTTATATATGTTTCTCTAGAAATATTCAAATAATGTCATATTTAAAATAACAAAGTCTTAGATGTCCCAAGAAATCAAAGCACAGAGTACTGATTCTGGTATGTACTTTTCCCCTCCGTTATAGACTGAGGAATTTTAAAGGTTCTTCTTCTTCAGGTTAAAGAGGATTAAGGCGAGTTTAGCTACTTAAAGTCATGAATGTCTGTTTCATTTTAAGCATATCATAATTCCCAAATATGTCTAACTTAAGATAAATCAGTATAAGTAACGCTAAAACTCAAGCACAGATCTCCTCATTGTTAAATCATATTCTAAAATCATTCGTCTTTCCTGCCTTGGAGAAAAAGTAACCTATGAGGACTCAAATAAGAATAGGTGAAAAATGGTCAGAAGTATCTTCCAGTCTAGAAAATCAGAAAAAAGGAAATATCAGAACTCTTGTAGCTGACGGGAGAGTGGAGAAGTGAGTGTCCTGGAGCCCATGTAACGAATGATTATCTTAGAGTTACCTTTGGGGAAAATAAAACGAGAAGAGGAAAATCTCCATGGAGACCGTTTAAACAAAGGGAAATCTGAAAAGATATGAAAAACAGATCAGCAAGATATCTCTCAAACACTGACTATAAATTTGTTTTTTAGTAGACCATTTACTCAAGGTGCTGTTTTGGTGCGATAAGCCAGAAAGCATGTGGTATGTGTGCACGTATATATTCATGTATATTCATGAGCTCACACCACCAGTGCTGCGGTACCTTTGGCAGTGGCTTTAGCAGCATTTATTGTGTATATAAATAGCAGGTATGATTTTTAAAAACACTTTTCTTAGCAGTGTTTAAAACTAAATAAATCTACAAAATTAGTTATCGAATTAACCAGGGGGCATATGCTATAGAAGATGTGAGAGGAAAAAAAAGGGGGGATCATTTCCTCAGAGCTTTCACGTATCTAAGGCAGGACCTGGAAAATTTTGAATGAGAAAGCATGGGCCAAGAATAATGTTTGCTTTTTAACCACATGCAGCTCCCCTGGTTGCAAGTTGAAAGACAGAAAAAAGCTGCAAAGACCAGGTCACTGACCACTGAAGGTGGAGTGCGCTACTCATACAGGGAGACGGCTTATTTTCCAAGGGGTTAAGCTCATGAGGTGTGTTGTCATCTAATTGTGCTCAGTTACATTCCTGAAATACAGGGTAGCACCATAGCTTCTTCCAGGGAGAGGAGATAATTGCTGTGACCTCATTCCCTCTTCTGGGAGATTAACTGATTCACTTTGGGAAGTGCCCAGCACGTGGAGCCAGGGGGAAATTTCTCAGAGGAATCCTCGGAGAATGGAGAGTGCTACTCAGAGAATACTAAACTGCTGTTCTCTCTGCTGTATACCCAGGGATGCCTTAGTTTATTGTCAGCGCAACATGTGGGTGCCAATGCTATGTGGCAAGGAATACATTCAGGACACATTCAGGAAGCCAGAGGGATGTCATAAAGACCACCTTGACAAATCCTCTGATATCAGTTCTACCTGTCTAATTACGAAGAAAGCCTAAACCTTCAGACTCCTTTCCCCTGGCATTCAGTGAAGACGAGTGCATTCAAATGTACGTCCCAATGGAAAAAAACATACCATAATAATACAGTGACTGAGAGAGACCAGACACTGCACCCATGCCTGAACCCAATGTCCAATTTATACACAGCCACTTGAATACTTGTCATCTTCAGCGAGGCAAAATTTAATAAAGCCTTTATAAGAACAAATTAGGAACATAAACTAATTTTTTTCTTAACAGTGGTGCTACGATTTACAAAACTCTACAGTGACATAAAGAGCATCATAATTTCTGTAAGTGCCAGAAACCCTTTCGAGGTTTTTGTCTGTTTTTAAAGCTGCTATTAAAATCGCTTCATTGTATCTTATAATGCAAAATAATATTCAAGGTTAATATTTTTAACCTGTTTTTTTCTGTTTCACACTTGTTTCCCAATGTTTTTAGCAAAGTATCTGAAAAAAATTTTTTTCTCTTATTTGTTTCCATGATAGCTGGAGCATAATCACTGCATGAGGTTTTATCTGGCTCTAAAAGCCTTTTCCGGTCTTAGCATTTTTTATTTACATATGTATATAAGAATTTCATTTTATAAAATTAGATGTCAGGCCTGAAAAAAGCTTCTCTACTGAAGGGTAGTATATATAAATGATTTTCAGAGTACTGCTTTATGCCTCTCATTTGTAAATATGATTCAACCATCATCCTGTATTTTTCTGAAAAGAATAATTGTGTAATTTTCTATGTATTAGGTAATATGTTCACATAGTTCTAATATCATTTCAAATATAACAGTAACAGATATTTTAAAAAATGGAGCATGATTAAAAACAGCACACATCGTTGAGAAGAGATTAGTAATACATCTCATAACTATCTTTGAAATAACGTGTTGAGGCAACCTTCCTATTCTTATTTTCCAAGGGCACATGCATATGTGCACATACATGCTTATTTTTACACGTATGCTTAAGTATTAAGTACTTAGCTTTTCGTCATACTGTTGGCTATTAGGCAGGCATCAGATGTTTAGAGATAGATCCATATTTCTAATCCATTAAATTTAAATCACTTGGTACAGTGTTTGAAGCATGGTAAGTGCTCTAATTTGTCTATTGTCATCATCAGCAAGTAAGCATTACTAGATAATTGTTGATTTTTATGTACAAGGGAAAATTCAACAATCATTTTTCCACAAAGACGAGAGAAAAAGGAAAAGTAGCATAATATCATTTCGCCTTAAAACACTGGCATTTAAAATGGACTCTGGACACTGTCTAGTTCAAGCCGATTCCTGCTTCACCAACACTGAGAAATGAGGCTGACAGTCCTCAAGCAGTTTAGGTTTTCTTTTGCTTTATTTCATAGTCCTAAGCTAAATTTTGGTATCCTTTACACATAACCTTAGTTTTGAAACATCATCATAAAAACGATCCTTAAAAGGTAAAAAGAATTAGCTACGTGGATGGAGGTGGTTCCTGCTTTGCGGAAGTGTAGATTCCGTCTCAGTTTGTTTTTTCACATTTTCTCAATCACTACTTCCAGAGATATCACTAGCACATTTATAACTAGAATCTTTAAATCTTGTGTTGCCAACTTTTGATGACCTTTTAAACCCATAAGACTTGTGTAAATCTAGAAGAAATCTGTAGCTCCAGAAACGGTTACCTGAGTCACATTCCAGATACCTGAACGAGCGGGAAAGAGGTGCACGGTTGCCGTAGGACGGTCCACCCACCTGTTCAGTCAAGAAGCCTCACGCACCTGTATTTCCCATTTAGCACTTTCAAATAAAGAAATTGAAGGATGACTTACATTTTTATTTCACTGTATTCTGCCATTTTCTCTAACAATATTAAAACAGGAATCCTTGGATAGAATTTAAATTCATACTGAAATAACACTGACAATAAGAAGAAAAAAATAATGAATTTATATTTTGTAATATTGTTTGAAATACATTTTTACATAAACTTGCTCTTTTTGGGTCACAATCCCCTATGACAGAGAATTTTAAAAAACACAGTATCCATTGGCAAAATTAGAAGAGCCAGGTTCGTCATGAGATAATAGCCCACCTATCATAAACTTCCCTCTGCGATTAATCCAGAGGCCCCAGTGTCACAGAAAGGAGGTCAAGATCAGAGGAGGAGGGTCGTTGGGTCACATAACTTGACAGCACTCCTAAAAGTCAACTGTGTCAGCTGAAATAACTAGGCAGTAGGCAACGCACTCCAGGTCACAGCCGGTCTATGAGGAGATGAGGCCCGAATACTTCCCTGCGTGTTAACCTCTCAAGCAGTCCGGCGTCCCCAGCCTCACTGCGAAGAGCACATGAGCAGAGCGCATGTCAGGCCTCTCACCTCTGCTGCCCACACTTTTCTCTTGCCACATCCTGTGGGTCCCCCACTCTAGGACCACGTGGGGTCCATGGAAGGAGGTACGATAAGATTCCTAGGGTGGGGTCGAGGTGCGTATGGACAGAGAGAAATTCGCAGTTCTACAGGAGATTGTACATAGCCTGCTGCATATAGTCTACCTTTTGGTTTAGTTTCTATTAGATAAAAATATGCTTTTTTTCCCAGCTGTGTTAAGATATAATGGAGAAATAAAATTGAATGTATTTAAGGTGGACAACTTGATGTTCTGATATACATTGTGGAATGTGTGCCACCACAGTCAAGCTGATTAACATATCCATCCCCCACATGGTTATCATTTGTTTTTTTTTTCTTTCTGTTGTTAGAGCACTGAAGGTCAACTCTCTTAGCAACTTTCAAGTAAACAATAGACTGTAATGACCCATAGTCTCATTACATTAGATCTTCAGAACCTATTCATCTTATAACTAAAAATTGGCACCCTTTGGCCACCATCTTCCCACATCCCCTATCTGCTGGCGACCACCTTCCTACTCTCTGCATCTTTACGTTTGACTGTAATGATGTGTTTTTATGCTCAGATTAAACAGATTGAACTACCATTTGTGTTTCACAATACATATTTATTTTATGTAGCATCTGGTTTCATGTTTTGGAGGGTTGTAAAATACTTCCCACTCCTTGGACACTGAGACACCGTGTGATGTGGGGGCAACTTAAACTGTTGAAGTGTTGAATATTGTGATGCAGTGGGGGAGGCACAGAGGCTGTTGACTCCAAATTACATGCACTACAGCTTAGAACTCTCCACCTGACATCTGTCTGTCAGAGTCTGAACCTACAGCTCATCGGACCGCATATCCTAAACTTCTATAAAA
>RJWJ010026981.1:0-22582 GCA_004363605.1 Indri indri
AGCATCTCTGCTTGTCCTTGAACCACGTCTATGGCCTCAAAAGCTATTCGCTATGTCTAGTTAACAGAGAAGGAAGAAATGTGGGCTTTCCCAACAGGCTTAGACTAGCCAGAAGTGGTCCCAATTAAGGAGAAGCCCAGAAAAAGCAGTGGTAAGGAAAATTATCCTAGTGCATAGCACCATTGGAAAATACATTTGACTGTTTAATTTTGGTGGAAGAATAGAAGGCCAGAGATCATAAGTCATAATTATTGAATTGGCCAGCTGGTCACAGGCCCACTAAAGGCCCACTCAGGGCATCCACAAAAAAGGTTATCTAAATATACATGTCAATATGTGAAGTTTTCCTGTGAGTTAAAGTCAGTTTTGTTCCCAGGATAACTTGTGCTTATTCAATGAGCTCATGTACAAAGAGGTTAGGAGCATAAGGTGCGAGCTACTAATGTGCTAAACAAAATTTATTTTATATTATCAAGACTGATGTGGCCACTGACCTGATGAGAGACCAAAATTCCAAAATCAAAGGTCTGTGCTGGTACCTGTTGGGTTGAATACGTAAATAAATATTCCAGAGACCAAGAGATATGTGGGCATACTTATTATTTTATTGACTAGAATTTCTATGGCTAGGCCTATATTATTAAGAGCTGAGTTGTTCCTTTCTATTTTTCGCTCATGATGCCAATGACATAATACAGAAGGATGTCACTACGTTGGCCAAGGTAATTGATCTCAATTACCAGGGGACATTTAGATAGCTGCTGCTGAATGGATACAGTTCAAGAGACATACTTGGGTGCCCCACAGATTTACATATTCAGTATAACAGACAATGGGAAATTGGGAAAAGATAGGAAAGCTAATAACTTAGATCTGTTAGTTTGGTTCATCCAACCAAGTTAAAAAAAGAAAGAAAAAAGGAAAGAAAACGGCTGAGGTACTAAAACATGTTCAGAGGAAAATAGATTGGGTGTTATCCAATTTGACCTTCTTAACCTCTACAGATGGAGATACTGTGGCAGCTCCTCTGTATTAATTGTGTGCTATACTATCCTCTCCTTTTTCAAGTACCCTACGTGAAGAATGTCAGGAGTGTGTTTTATAAGCACCGGAAGGATTCGTGTATCTTTGGTACTTAAAGTATTTGTGATATATTCAAGCTTAGAGAATTACAGTTGGTGATCCAAATTAGAATTTCATAATTTATTTCACTATGGTGATTCTACACTGAGCTATGTGAGAAAAATGTGTTCTTTTTGTAAATATTATAAATTGTTCAATTGAATTGGACTTTACATTAATAATTTTAATATACTGAATGCACAAAGGTTACTTAAATCCTTTATAATATTTTGCCACTTAAACATTTAATCTTTTCCAGTTTGGCTTTGAAAAGCTTTAAATTGCTATCAAATAGATAATATTCAAAAATCCTTTTTAAAATGATTAATGAAATTGCATTAACTAAGTCTTAAATATGACTAAGGACTTAGTGTGTTCAACTACAGTTGATAAAACATTAATCAGGTTTCCCTAGGAAATGTCCTAGAATTAGAAATAGAGTAATATAATTTGTATGTCAAATAAAAATATGTTTTAAAATTTGTTATTGCAATAAGCTAACATTAATTTTCAATCCAGGACACTAATAGTCATCTTTTTCATGTGGAAAAAGCCCCTGGATATTAAGACATTCCATCAAGTTTTCAGATAAACAATATATTTTTTTAACATGCAGAAGAAAAATAGAAACTCATGACTATAGCTTAAAAGAACCCATGATGTAGAGTTGACTACATTTCTGCATTTACCAGCATTCTTGTTCTCTTGGCATCCAACCCAGTGTCATGTCATCTTGGACCCCAGTGGTGGCACTTCCCTTATCCTGGTGGGTTTTACTTTCGTAATTCAAATGACCCAATCCTTCCTTTTATTTAGGCCTCAACCTAAAAGCCATCTAAGAGAGACTTTCCCTGGACACTAGGTTGAAGCACTTCCCAAGCACTCTCTTGGTGTCGTGATGTTTTCAACTTCTGTAAGAATACCAACCACTGGGTAATCTTTGCTGTTTGGTTTTTGGTTATTATATGCGTACATCTCTCTCTATTGGAAGATAAATTTTGTGAGAGTTAGGCCCTTGTCTGCCGCTTCAGGGCTATATTTCTAAAAGTTAGCTCTTTGATCCTGGAGAATGATATCTGCAAAATTAATAGCTGTTAGCTGAAGTGAACCTCTCCTTTCCCTTTGCCCTTTATTAGTATCTGTCTTCTGATTCCAAAGTCTGGAATCTTAGCCAAGAAGATATACTGTGTCATGTTTTACAATATAAATATCAGTTGACGCTATTACATTAGGAGGCTCATCTTCAGTCCACGAAAGGAAAGAATCACGCAGCTAATCCTGATATAGAGATAAACAAGCTTAACATTTTCTCAGGCATCATGGTATTTAAAACCTCTACAGGAAGACTAACATTAAACTACTGTAGAACTACTGAGTATCTGTCTCTTTTTCCTTTTTTGGGTCTACAAATACACTTACTGCAGGAATTTTATTATTTAATCTCTAAAACATAAGTAATTAAAACAAAATTTGCTCTGATACTGTACAAAGTGCAATAAGATAGGTGAGTGTATTTTTTAGTCTTCAAAAATACATGTGATTATCACATGTGTGTTGTAACAGAGAAGTTCATGCTCTCCTCTTGTCCTTATAAATTTTTGTGATCTTATATAGTGATAGGCCATGCACAATTTAATTCTACAGAACTTAGCTCCTGGAAAGGTATAAAAATTATAGCCAAATATTATTTACACTGGCAATAAAATCCAGGAAAACATAAGGCAGTCATTTCAATAAGGATCAAGTGCTTTGTCCTTTGTCATCCCTTGTCCACTGAAACCCTTGTCATATCAGGAGTTTCTGTTGTTGTTTTTTCATATGCACCTTTGCAGAGTCATTTTCCCTCATTTAATAGCATCGCCTATTCATTTCTCAAACGTAAACATGATGGCTGTGTTTAGTATTGTAAAGACTGCACTATGAATAACAAACAACACTTTCAGATAATACATGATTACTGATTATACACAGGAGAATGTTGGAAATGATGGGAGTCAAAGCACTCCTCCTTTTCCCCTTATGAATTTTAGCTATTTTGAAAAAGAACGTAGGCAGCAAAGTCAGATTTAGTCATGAGACAGGGAAATCACTCCATTACCCCACAGGCTCCTGGTGAACTCTGTTGGAAGATGCATCTTAGTCCTGAAGATGAATCCAGTCACCCAAATAGGTTGTCCTTTCCTTGTCCGCCTGTCCAGTCTGTGTCTTAGGGCCTGTCCAGGTGAACCCATAAAATCCCAGTAGTTTGTGATGTATGTATTTGTAGTCTGTACTCTGTTCACATCTTGTAGAGGGCAGGAGGGCTCTGTTTGTGTGTGTGTGTGTGTGTGTGTGTGTGTGTGTGTGTGGTGTATGTTTTGTTATAAGAGAGATCAAGAAACAAAGAAACAAAGATCAAGTCAGAAAAATTCTTTCAGTTTTCTCTTCCAGCCCCTGATGAAGGTGGCACAGTGGGTGTTAGATCCTCGACTTTTGAATCAGATAAAAAGCATAAGTGTGCACAAAAGAACCAGATGAATCACTCCAGGAGATGTCCATAGTATGAATAGAGTGAATTTAATTCATTAGGAATAAAGGAAACCTATCCCATGATTACAATTATGGGTTTCTGCTTGGTTTTCACCAGGACTTGCTTAAGCTATAAAATATTTTTTCTTAAAAACATGAGATACTGTCCTTATCTTTCAACACCAAACATTATGGGACAAAAAATGCCAAAACGTGAATCATTTTTGTTGATAAATGTAGGAAGAACAAAAAAGTAAATGTACTTTTGTGTAAAAAATCTGATTGAATTAATAATTTTCATGAGAATAGGATTAATTATAAAACCTGTGCATTAGAGTCAATATAAAGTCCTACCTTCCAGTATTTTTCATGATTATTTTTATTTCTCTTGCTTTGTGCTTTTTTCCCTTCTAAGCACATGGGTTTATAACATTAAATTTTTTTAATGTAAATATCAGTGGAATATTGAATCATTATTGATGTCAAATCATGTCATCTATTACAAATAAGTAATGTTTTGCTTATCATGAAATATTTGGGGTTTTTGGAAAAGTCAGATGTCTTTAAAATTTTATTGCCAAGTAAAAGCTTCATAGGAGTAAACTTTTTTACTGTGTGTAAGGTTGAAACACTTTTGAGTCTCGCATACACGTTAGGCTTTTCCTTTGTTGGTAAGAAAGGATATTCACTGGTAACATGACATGACTTTCTATTTAGGCAAGAATTGGCCTCTGTTACTTCCTAAAATACCTTAAGCTATGAAAGAGGAAAATATGATTAATTTAAAAACCATCCTGCTGCTAACTTCTCAATATTTGGAGGCAGGGCAGCCAAATAATTTAAGGACTTGGCAGAACTTTAAATAATTCTTGTATGTTTTAATATTTTTACTTTTTTAATACAGGCAGAGAAAAGAAGATACAATTATTACAATTTGACAAGAAGGAGTTTATTCATAGCTTTTTTTACTTTTGGGCACTTTTACCTGCGTAAATGAGATAAATATTTCAATTCAAGGCTCTACAGGTACCATTAGGTATTTAACTGAAACAACAACAGCAACAGCATAAACAGACGTGGTACTTTAGTCAAACTGCCACTCTACAAAAATGTTAAAGTCAGAAAATCATGTGAACTTTCCAATACTTGTGCATGAGCTGCTGCAGGCTGGAGTCAATAGTGATAAATCTCTGTAAATTTCTGGGCAGACTGAAGATTTTAGTTATTGGAAATTACTGTAGGATGTTTTCTTAAGGTCATTTTTTAATGTAATGTTATGTTTTGTATTTTTAGTGTTTCATTTTATTCTTTTTGTTATATGAACTACTTTTTCTTTGCTTACTTTTGTGTGCATGTTTTACTTCTGATCAAAGAGTCATAGTGTCAATTTTTAGTTATTATACTGTTTACCTTTACAGCTTATGGAAATATACAAAGACCAACCGAATGACAACAAGCAGAGGCTATTTATTCTTTATTTCTTAGAGCAAGGGAGTTGGCCACTGACACTTGCATTTGGCAAGGACTCCAAGGAAGCAGATGAGTGAGAAAACTTTATAGTGGAGAAAGGGGAGGCCTTAGATATGCTCTGGTTGGAGACTATTGGCCTGGGGAAACTTGTAGGGATTACCTACAAGTTGCACATCCTGTGTAATTGTTGAGGGGTGCATATTTTGTTTCTCTGGTTGATTCCATTTCGAAGCAGAGACAAAAATCATGGAAGTTTCCAGTTATTAATCAAGTTCTGACTTTTTTTTTTTTTTTTTTGAGACAGAGTCTTGCTCTATTGCCCAGGCTAGAGTGCTGTGGCGTCAGCCTACCTCACAGCAACCTCAAACTCCTGGGCTCAAGGGATCCTTCTGCCTCAGCCTCCCAAGTAGCTGGGACTACAGGCATGAGCCACCATGCCCGGCTAATTTATATTTGTATATATATATGTGTGTGTGTGTGTGTGTGTGTGTGTGTGTGTTTAGTTGTCCAGATCATTTCTTTCTGTTTTTTAGTAGAGACGGGGTCTTGCTCTTGCTCAGGCTGGTCTCGAACTCCTGACCTTGAGCAATTCACTCGCCTCGGCCTCCCAAGTGCTAGGATTACAGGCGTGAGCCACCGCGCCTGGCCAAGTTCTGGCCATTTTTGGCCAATTGTTACAGAAGTTATTATTTATCTTCCTGGATTGTCACTAGAGATAGCAATCTGGCTTCCTGCAGGTCTGATGGTTTCCTGGGCTGTTTATCGTTGATGAGAGCTTGATTCCGGGGCAGGTTGTTGCATGTGTGGGTCAAAGTTCTATTTCTATTAGCAAATAAGGTCTAGCCATTGTCTATTTGTGTATTCAGTCTCTCATCCTTCAAGCTTTGTTTCCAACCTGTGAGATCCTCTGCTCTATGATCATTGATGATTACCTCAGACTCATTTCTGCCACTGCCTTCCTTACCTGCCTTGCCTGAGGTGTGATGTCCTCCCTCACCTCAGGCTTATGCATTTTCTGGTTTTTCCTTATAAAATGCTCCTTGCCAAAATAGATACATGACTGTTTTGCACTCTTTTATGTGGTCTCTGATCAAATGTTTCTTCTTCCCTAAGACTTTTCTCTGATCAGCCCGCACAAACCGTGTCCTATCAGACTCATTCTGCTCCATTTACCTGTGTTCTCCTCATAATGATCATCATGACTTGCACTTTAACTGTTCATTTTTTTATTGTTCATCTCGCTCACTAGTATGTAAACTACATGATGGATATTGCCTGTCTTGCTCACTGCTATGTCTCTTCTTAGAATAGTAAAATGTACATAGCAATTGGTCATACAGTATCAGGTAAATACATTTGAATACCTGTACTCTTTAAATTTATTAAATTTAAGCAATGATTTTTTCATCTGCCACATGAACTATAAAATTCTTACCTCATTTTTGATTCCCTACTTACTCTGTTCTATGTTCTCTCACAATTTTAATTGGTTTTATTACCTTTAGTTTTTCTAGATGTAAAGTTTTCATCCCACAATTATCCTTAATTTAATTTTAAAACAAAAAAATCAATAAAATGTTACCAATTAAAAGCATTCATCCATGGATTTAAGAAAACAAGAAAAATCATTGATGTCAGCCTTATTTAGCTCATCCCCACCACCCCAAACCACTCTTTGATTTCAGAATGGCAACCTTTGCTGTGTTTAGTGATGGATATTTTAAGATGATTGGGTATTCATTTATATTGGTAATGTATTACTCATGGTAAATGAATAATGGTTCCTATAACAAGCAAACTGAAAACATCAATAAATTGTTATATTTAAGGTTTATTTTTCACTTAAGTCAGAGTATGATTAAAATTGGTTGTTTTTCCAGAAGCCACCTTTCAGAAAATAAATCAGGAATCTAGTTTCCTTCAATATTAACTGATGGCAAATTCAGTATCATGGTATCTGCACAAGGAGAAGAGAGATTATAAATGAACATGAGGTATATACAGGCTCACAAGTGGTGCATATCAATACACTCACATTTTATTTAAGACTCAATTACGTACACACAAAACCGACATCAAAGGAAGTTGGGAAATGTAATCTTTTTTAGACAAAGTAGATAGAAAAAAGGAGCTTATAAGGATAAAAGTTAAAGTCCATTAAATAGAAAACATATATACAAATTACCCATTAAATCAGAATTACTTTTAAAAAAATTAATGACATTAAAATATTTTAGCCAGATTTATCAATAAAATGATAGAAAACAAATTATTAAATCAGAAAAAAGTAGATATCACAGCAGAATTTACATGTATTAGAAGAAAAATGAGGCCATTTTAAACAAATGTATACCACTAAATTAAGAAAAAGCCTTAGACAAAATTGACAAATTCTTTGAAAAACCCAAATTACAAAAACTAACCCAAAGAAGAAATTAAAAATCTTAATTGTGGTATATATGAAATATAAACTGAATTTTTTATTAAAAGCCAAGGACTGCTAATTTTAAAGTATTAATAACTCTTTAAGAAAATAAAAAAGGAATATTTTTTACTCTTCTATGAGGCCTAAGTTACCTTCATACCAAAATGAAAAAACCATATTCAAAGAAAATAAAAGTGAAGATCAATGTCTATCATGAACATCAATGGAAAAACCCTTAACAAAACAAATAAAATGCAGCAATATATATATATATATATGTATATGTGTGTGTATATATATATATATAGAATGAATGATCATGACTAAATAGAGATTATACCAAGAGTACAAAGTTATATGTCAAGAAAAATGAAATAAATTTTCTTTTCCTTTTTCAAAGATGTTAATATGTACATACAAAATCTTAGAAAATTTATAAAAAAATTAAAAAAACTCTGCTAGGACAAGTGAAGACATTAAGAAGATTGTAGAATACTAGATCAATAAGCAAAAATTTTTCATTTCTATAAAATGCGAGACAATAAGAAAATAAAACAAAATAATGTTTTTCAATGAACCAAAATACATACATAATTGATTTTCAACAAGGTGCTAAATTAACCCATTGGCAGGAATCATAATCTTTTAAACAATGGTTCTGGTAGTTGAATAACCACATAAAAATGAGTCTCGAACTTTATACCATTCCATTATACAATTCAAAATGAATGACCCACCATTTAGTAAGACAAATTCTAAAACTCTAAAATTTCTACAAGAAAACATAAGATAAAATCTTTGTAACAGTGTGACAAGGCTAAGATTTCTAAGAAACACAAAAACAAGATTATATTAAAAAAAGAGCTGAAAGGCACTTCATCAGAACTTGAGACGTCAACACTTCAAAAGACTGCATTATTAAAATTAAAATAAAAGCTTCCTTTCCATATATAAATGGATATATATATATGTATATATATATAGTAGAGGTGGTTACACGGATATATATATCTGCAAAAACTCAATTAACAGTAAATATACTCAAAATGGTTGCTTTTATTGTATATAAATTATACTTCAATAAATTTGATTTTAAAAATGAAGATGTAATAAAGATATTTTCGGACAAACACATCTGAGTGCATTTGTTGCCAGTTGACCTGTACTAAATAAATTACTAAAAGTAAATTGTTTAGGCAGTAAAAAATTATCCCAGAAAGACAAACTAAAATATAGGAAGAAATGAAGATAACTGGACGAACTAGGAAAATGTGAATGTGGATAAATAGAAATGATACAAAATTATGATAATAGTGATTTGGGGTTATAAAATAACTGAGGAATGAACATTCATGAAAACCAAAAAGTAAAATAGTGGTAAAGGGTAACTGGAAATGAAGTATTCTAAGGTCCTAGCAAAATTTAGAAATTGGTAAAAGTTATAGTCTATAAAGCAATCACTTGCAAATAGGTCTGGGATGTTGTAATTACTAGAGTTTCCGCTAAAAAAAAAAAAAGAATATTAAAGCAATTATGAATGTATAATTAGCAAGTTAATGGATGGGCAAAGAGGAGTAAGGAAAAATTGAAAAATTCAAGGGAAGATAAGAAAGAAAATTAAGAAAAGAATATAAAAGCAGTGGGTCAAATTAAAAACAGAGTTTTATGCTATAAACCCAGATACAGCAGTGATTAAATTAAATGCAAATACACTAAAATACAATAAAAATAGAAATACTATCCCAATGGATAAAATAGGAAAACCAAAGTATATGCTGCTCACATGGGACATGCTTTTAATAGAATGGTAGAGAATGGTTGAAGGGAAAAGGGTAAAAAATGTGTTTCCTAAAACTGTAACCTAAAGAAAGCTGCTATAGCTATACTAATTTCAGAAATAGTAGGCTATACGCAAAACAACAAAGCATTACAAGAGATCAAGATGATATCTCATTATGATAAAAAGGGCTTATCCTAAATTTGTATGCAGTCAATAACATGACTTCAAAATACATATTAAAAATAATGTAGAAAGTAGAAATAAGCAAATCCATACTTATAGTGGGAAATTTTAATATATCTCTTTCAATAGCTGATACCAAAAGAGTTAAAAAAAAACTAAGAATTTGATGAAACTGAAATAAAATAAAATTAGAAATCTTCATCTAATCAATATATACTGAAACACCAACAGAATGCACATTCTTTTCAATTGCACATGGAATATTAACCAACATGTGTCAGAAAATGAGTCATATTTAAAGAGTCAACATACTGAAAGTATTAGAAAGATTCACATTTTCTAATTATAGGGAATTCAGGTAGAAATCAATGATGAATAGATAATATTCAACTATTTAGAAGTTAGGGAATGCATTTCTAACTAACCTATCTGTTTAAGTTATAGAAATATGCAGAACTTATGTAAAGTATTAGAAGTCGAGGTAGTGAGTCCCCTTTGTAGGATATTGTGAATAAGAGATGTAAGGATGACTTCTAGATGCTAATGATGCTTTGTTTCTTGATCTGGATTTTGGCCATTTGAATGCGTTTAGCTTGTAAAAAAATCATCAAGCTCTATATTTATGATTTGTACATTTTTTAATTTACACACTAGTCAGATAAAAACATACTAATAAAAACTAATTTAAGCATGAAGAATAGGTAAGGATTAAACTGGAAAACAAGACTAATCAAATGCCTACTAATTGTATCAGAAATTCAAATGTAGTCTCAAAAATATAAAATTGTAGTCTTGACTAATGGCAAACAAACAGATTAATGAAAAAATTTAAAGTCAAGTAAAGATACAAATGTGGTGCAAACATATTGTATGCTATGTCTCAAGTCAGTAGGGAAGATGGATAATTTAATATATGAGGTTGGAACAATTGGGTAGCCATCTGAAAACTGGACTGTACCTATCTTACACAAAAAATTCTTAAAGGATCTAAAATTTCAACATGAAAAAAATAAAATTAAAAACATAGAAGTCATGCATGAATTCTTTTAAAAATCTCAGATTAGTGTCTGCCTTCCAAGAATGTCCCACATCTCTAAAACTCTAAAAGGAAATATGAAAAAATTTAACTATGCAAAAATAACTCTGTGTGGCAAAAGTATCATACACAAATAAAACGCAACAGGGATATAATATTTACAAAACATGTAACAGGCAAAAAGATAACTACTATATAGTGAGTTTTTACCAATCAATAATGAAAGAGATATTGGTCCCATTAAGAAAAATGGTCAAAGATATGAACAGACAGTTTAAAGGAAAGGAACTACAAATTGCACTTAATAAACCTCTCAAATAAGACAAATGTGCCTAGTGGCAAAGAGTCAGAATTTTTATAACCCACTGTGTCTGCAAAGGTGTAAGGAGCTGAAAACTGTCATAAAATGCTGGTGGGAATGTAAACTGGCAAAAGCTCTGAGGAGAACAAAGTGGCAAATTCTACTGAAATCCAAAATATACATACTCTTAAATTCTACTTCTCAGAATTTAGTACACTGACATATTAGTGCTCTTGGAAAATGACCCATCTGTATACAAGTTTACATATTACAGCATTGCCTGAAATGTAGAACACTAGAAATTATCCAAATTATTACTAATTTGAAATTACATGTATCATGTATTTATGCATATCATATATTATATGCTTATATATGATGTACACATATGTCACATATGATATATAATATACGTGTATTATATAGTCATGTGCAAACATATTATATTTAAATAGATAAATATATAAATATTTACATATAAATATCTAGCAGTACCCTACCAAAAAACTCTAATAATTATGTCGGAAGGAAGGTTCTGAGTAACTGGGTTAGGAGGAAAGCATTTCATTTGCTTGTTAGGTACTAGGTTGTGACTGAGACATTTCATTTTACCCATTTTTACTTGTTTTAAATGCTGAATAACAGGAATACAAAAATTCTAGAGGGGGAAAATCTAAGTGGGCCTTTTAAATTTCACTGAATTGATTAATCTGTTAATGTGTCAATTGCGTAAATTAAGAGATTTAGCTGAGATGGAAAACTCTTCAATAAATAATGTTATCTTACTGAGGGAGGGATATTCAGAAGGAAAACAAAATAAGATGTAGCTTGCTTTGACTGAATTGAATATCGGACAGTAGGAGCTCTCTACCTCATCAAATTTTGGACAAGAAAGAATTGTGTTAAGTAGCTTTATTTACACAAGTAACTCTTTTTCTGGACACCCTAATGACACTCTCACCGTAATTTTTGTTTCGATAGTTTCTAGCAAGCTATAGGTGTTAAACGTACCCTACCATGCAATCTGAGCCCCTTGCAGAAGTCACACTCCCTGTGGTCTCATATCCAACCCACCTTATTCGTTCAAGTCTTCTGCGTGGCTTCTGCAGGCAATTGCACCTGGAGCAGCTGTTCCAGAGCACTAGTAGTGAGACACAGGGATCAAGAAGGAAGCCAGTCCACGTGATGGTTCAGTTCACTCAGTCCATCTGCATGTATCAAGTCAAAGACTGATGATAATGTCAGTGCTTTAAGAAACTTACTCGCATTAGATTAAAATGAAAAATGTCTAATTTATTACATTTGAAAATACTTTCTAAACGTAAAATTAATGATAAAAATGACAATTTGAAATAATGAATTATTTAACTGTGAGAAATACAAATGTTGTATGTCGTGTATATAATACAAAGACAAAGAAGCTGTGAACATGTTTTTAGCAAATAATATGAACTTATATTTGGTACCTTTAATATGGATGGTTGTCATAAAATTTGTTAAAAGGAATATTAATTTTCAGTTACATAAATGGAAGAGTTTACAAAGGAGGGGAATATACATGTTTAAAAAACAGAAACTATATGATTTTTTAGGTATACCTCATGTTTATTTATAAGGAGTTAAAATATAAATATACAAAGTACATAATAGAAGAAAATAATTATCCATTTGTTCATAAGAAAGTAAATAAATAAATAGAAATGAATATTTAGTGTTTACTAGCTTGAATTGTCAGGCAGAAAATATGCCCTCTTGATAACAACTACAGAAAATGTATAATTTTGTTAGAATTTTTAAAAAGCCATTAAATAACAGGTAAGATGCCAACCATTGACATACACATTAACCAAGATTATAACGTGGCAATACCTATTCCTGGTTAAATTGGGAGGAGGCAAATGTGAAAAGAGTACTCTGCGTTGGTCATCAAAAATTGATGGACTACAAGATCCTGAATGATCTGTTTCAGTTGCCTACTCTTTTTCCATGATTTCGGTTTGTCTCCTACCACATCTCATTAATCACTCTGAATCAACCTGCTTGGGATTCTGTTTGAACAGCCCAACAACAAAAGCCTATAGACCTTCAGCATTGCTCTTCCGTTTAGATATCCTTTCCCTACAGATTGTTTACTTGCTTCACATGTCGTTCATGAAACTCTTATTAGAAATAGCCTCCTTAAACGGCTAATATAAAGGAGCTTCCCCATATCGATGTGTTCCCTTATCTGACATATATTTTTATTCATTTAATTTGCTGTTTTTCTCTCTCCCTACCTTAATATTTATGAGAACAGGTATAAGAGTGTGTGTGTGTGTGTGTGTGTGTGTGTGTGTGTGTGTGTGTGTGTGTGTGTGTGTTTCATTGCTGCAGGTGCCTAGAACAATCCCTGTCACATACTGATTGTTTTATACATGTGTGTTGAATGAATAAATAATTACTCTCCCCTTCAGTTGGCAATCTAACCTAAAAAAGTGATCTAAAATGTAGCCACATATTTACTGAAAATCAATATCCATTGCAATATTATTGGCCATAGCAAACTATTGATATGGTCTAATATCCTACAATATGAGAATTTTTTGTAAGCTTTTAACATAGGCACATAAAAAGATATGCACAGTGAAGTGTTTTAGTGACATTGGAAAAGACACATTGTATAATGTTATCTACATTGTACCAAAAGTATAACTGAAACTGCACAAGTGCACAGGAAAACACATTGGGATGAAATCCATAAACATACCGCCGGAATCATAGAGAAATGGATGCCAAGTTTTCTCTAAGCTTTTCTAATATAAAAACACCGTGTTTTTAAAATTGTTACTAAGTAAGCAAACACCATTAATTAAAATAGTCTGAGGGTAAATAAATAAGGTTTCTGTTTTTTCCTTTTTTAAAAATGAAAGTGATAAAACCACTTAATAAAATCCCTGCAAGGTTTAATTTTCAGTACCCTTTGGAATTATTTTATGACCATAGACTGCATTTTTTATGCTTCATACATACCTCATAAATTTGTTGTTTTAGTGTTGAGAGAAACAAACTTCTAAACTGGATGGAGCAGCCTAATTCTATCACCCCTGGTAAAAATAGCAACTGAACCACTCCAAAATTTATTGTAGGAGTTAAATAAAAATCTTAGGTTCTTTAAATCACCATGTCTCCCTGTGTTTCAGTAGAAATCTAATTCGTAAGATGACTTATGAGAAACATATCTGAAATATCATATACCACAGAGTTACAGTTAGATTAAATTGCATATTAATGTCTCATGTCTCATATATATGTATATGCACATATTATAGATATGTACCTATATTTTTATATACATATATAAAATCCGACGTTAAGAAATCTGTTGCACTTCATTTAAAAATAGTGTAACTGCTATGGCAAACAGTGGGGAGTTTCCTTTAAAAATTAAACATAGAACTAACATATGATCCAACAATCCCACATCTGGATATATATCCAGATCTCAAAGATATATCTGCACTCTCGTGCTCATTGCCACATTATTTACAATAGCCAGTATACGGAAACAACCCGATGTCCATTGACAAATTTGTGGATAAAGAATATGTGTATAAGTACACGGGAATATTGTTCAGCCTTTAATAAAAGGAAACCTACCATTTAGGACAACATGGATAGACCTGTAAAATCAATTATGTTAAGTGAAATAAGTCAATCTCGGATGGACAAATGCTGCATGATTCCACTTATATGAGATATTAAGAATAGTCAAATCTATAGAAGCAGAAAACAGAATGGTTGCTGCCAGGGGTTAAGGAGAGGGGAAAATAAAGAGTTGTTCAATGGGTGTAAAGTTACAGTCATAGAAGATGAACAAGTTCTAGAGATCTTCTGTGCAATTAGTTTCTATAGGGAACGCAGTATTGTGCATTTGTAAAGAAGACGGATTTCATGTAAAATATTCTTGCCACAAAAACAAGACAAAACAAAACCAAAGGGACACAAGGAAACCTTTATTGTGGTGATGGTAATGTGTTCAAACACATCAAATTGTATGTGCTAGATAGGCGCAGTTTTTTGTATACCAATTAAACCTCAATAAATGTGCAAACAAAATTGCATAATTAAAATATTTCCCAAATTATTTTATCATTGCATTCTGTATAAATATATGTATGTGATGGTACACCAAAGTTACTCAAATGGTAGTTGAATGCATAGCATTTTCTCACTTAGCCACACAGAGAAGCAGTGTGCTGCATGGGTTGGACACATAAGCTCTGGAGCCAGATGGCTTGGGATTGAAGCATGGCCCCATTGGACCCAGTTATGTCACTTTCTTGTGCCTCAGTGGTCGCATTTTGTTTCAAGAGGAGAATACATTTATTGAGGGTCAACAGCGTGCAGGCACTACTCTTGTTCTTTTGTGTATGCTTCCCTTTTGTAAAAACTGTTTTAATTAACATTATTTTCGACAGATAATAATTGTATATATGTATTGGGTACAATATGATGTTTTGATGTACATATACATTGTGAAATTAAATCAAGCTAATTAACATATCCATCACTTCACTTTGAAATGGACAAGCTCTGTGGTCCATGCTGGTCACTTTCCCCCATCCTCTGACTTCTGTTCAGCTGGTCAGCTTTCTGTGCACTCTACTTTCCTATTGGGCTGACTTCTGCAACCCTTGGCCTGCTGGCACTGATGTTTCTCTGAGCCATATCCAGTGTGTGACACTCGCCTAGGCTGACCTCCCTGCAGCCTGTGTCATCTTGTTTCCACCCTGTACTCAGCATCTATGCTCTGAAATGGGAGGGAATAAAAGTTATTTCAAATTTACTATTTCTTTCTCTGTCACAATAATGCAACAACTACCTGCCCACAATTTTGGAGCCAGGAGAAGGGGGATTGGGACACACGCCTCCATCAGTCCTCTTTTATATCCCATAATATAGTGGTTCAGAAGAGGAAGTTTTCTTTTACCTTCCACTTGGTGGCCCCTCCACTTTACCAAGTTATTAAACTCGAGGATGCGAGAGGGTGAGAGGAGAGAGAAGCTGTCATACTAACAACACGTACACATAGAATGGAGAGTAGATATAGCACATCCATTGTGCACAGTTCACATCATATGGATTAAGTCACTGCTTACCCCTGATTATCTTGCCCAGCTAAAGTCGATACGTATCAGTCCTGTACTCATGTGTTAAATGAAATCATTAGTTCTACGTTTCTGCACACTGTCCCTCAGTTAATCTCTCCAAATGATTAAGAAATTCATAAATAAGTTGAACTATGGGAAGTAGAATGTCTATTTAAATGTCAGTTATCAATGTTCCAATCAGATGTTCACTTTCTCAGTGAAGATTTACTTACCTACCCCTGCCAAATAAGGTCACACTTAAGATTGTGGTCAAAGAGTAAAGCTCCTTCTTGCTCTGTTCCCTCATTAAATGGTAATTCCCTTAACTGGAAGTTTTCACCTTAAGTCCTGAATTTCAGTTTCTTGCATAGTCACTGATACATAACACATATTCTAATAATGCCTGACGAATGTTTGTTTAATAAAGTAATGGAAGTTAAATTGAATTCTTGAATTTAGTAAGAAACCCTTTCCCCCACCAAATAACTGTTGGATGACTAAACTTTAACACTTTCAGAGGAATTGTGTTCAAAAAATTAACATAAAGACTGACATCAATGGCAGACAAAAGTTGCCTGGTGTTCATCCTCCCCACGAAAAGGTACCAAAACTACAAATAAACAACTACATTTTGACTGGAGTAACTGAGAACATACTCTGGAGAGGATCAGAAACAAAAAAACAAAAAAATCCCTGTGGGGTACAGAAGCCCCTGATGGCACCACAGAGTGGGGTGTGAAGCATTCTGCCTCTGCCACAGCAGGATGCACTCAGAGCCAGTGGAGACTTCTCCTTACAGGCAACGGATGAGAGGGAGACTCTCGGTGGTTCCTATCACCACCACCGGGGCCAGCAGTCATTGCTACAGGAAGTCCTCAAGGCCCCAAATTCAGTGTGGACTATTTGCAGGAGTCTTCAGTGTCATATTGCCCTAGAGAAGGAAATCCATTGGCACACCCCACCCCTGCAACCTGAACTACTGTGATATGGCATCATTTTGAAATCAGACCTGCTGTAGCTGGAGTGCCTCCTGCTCTGGGAGCCAGTAGCCACCAACCGCCTCTATCCCTGAGACCCCTCTGTCAGTCCACTATGTTCACAAAGGTACCTGCAGTACCAAATCCTGGCTGCCTAGAGCCTAGGTCTGCAGTAAGGACCCAAACCCCAATGTCTGAATCCAGGAAGCACCTCATCCCTCAGGGACACAGATGGGCCTGCACAGCCGGGGAGCCCCATTCACCCTCCTGGCCTGAGTGTGCTCACTCCCCAAAGGACAGCCAACCCAGAGGTGGCCCTGCCCCTTTGGAGATAGCCCCACACAGAGGTCTCACCCTATGTGCCTTCCCCTGGCCTGACAGCAAGCCTGGAGGCCACCTCACCTCCTCGGAGAAAGCCCCGTGCAGCTACCTGGCTAGAACCTTGCACACTGTTGGTAGTTCTAAATCAGTACAGCCGCTATGAAAAATGGTATGGAGGTTCCTTAAAACATTAAAAAAATAGAAATGACTTAGGATCTAGCAATTCTACTACTGGGCATATATTTAAAGAAGTAAAATCAATTTGTCAAAGAGATATCTGCACTCTCATTTCTATTGAAGCACTATTTGCAATAGCCAATATATGGGATCGGCCCGTGTCCTACAACAGAGGAATGGATAAAGAAAATGCGGTATATATACACAATTGAATACTAGTTAGCCATAAAAAAGGAAGTTCTGCCATTTATGACCACATGGATATACTTGGAGGACATTGTGTTAAGCAAAATAAGCCAGACACAGAAAACAACAACAACAACAAAAAAACACATGATCTCACTCATATTTGAAATCTGAACAAAAAGAAGAGTTGATATCACAGAAGCAGATAGTAAGACAGTGGTAGTCAGTGGGTACAAAATTATAATTAAATGGGAAGTAAGATCTGCTGTTCTATTGCACAGCAGTGTGATGATGCTTAACAGTAAGGTACTGTCTATTACAAAATAGCTAGAACAGAGGCTTTTAAATGTTTTTACCAGAAAGAAATGATAAATACACAAAACAATAGATTTGATAAATATACCAATTTGCTCATTATATACATATGATCAATATAATCTGTATTGAAACATCAAATTCTACCCCATAATTATACAAAATTTGTATTTATCGTATGTATAAAATAAATAGATGCATAAAAATAAATAAATATATAAATAAATATACAACTTTGCAGGTCATGATGCTATGGGTTGCATGAGAACCCATAGTAGAAATCTTGAATCAATAATACCCCCATGCTTGTCTGGAAACAAGCGTGTAAACATGCCCTTTCTGTTTTTAGACTAATCTCTAGAGTTTTAGTCTTGGGAACATAAAATATCAAGCACTGTATCCCCTTTTCTGCGGGCTTTACTTATTGAAAAACAGTTCCTATTGCAAATGACACTGACACACCAGTTTTTTTTATGAGATTCATTTCCTTATACTTGGCAATTATGAATAACCTTTGAAGGAAAAATAAAGGCCTTATAATTTGACAAATCATATATACCATTTCAGAAATTTCTCTTAAGTTGAAAGAACAAGTAAATATCACTTACACCTACAGATTTAGAATTCTCTGCCATAAAATAAATGATAAAAGGAGTTTGCTCCTGTGTTTGAATCACAGATTATTTTATAAGCTATTTCTTAAGGACAGTGGAATTTATGGCCCTGAATTGCCTTAAGATTTTAGGTACTTGACAATTTACTAAGCCTCAGCCATCAGTTTTATTTCTTACAGAAACAGTTGTTCAAATATTTCAAATTGATCCAATGACTTTGAGAAAATGCAAACCATCCTACTGGTGGGGCTAAAGCTAATAGTGATGCTTTAGGTCACTGGGAAACTGAAAAATTCAAGTCGGAAAAAGAATACGATGACAAAAAGAGATCTCTAGTCTATTTTGTACATTAGACTGAAGCTGAAAAGGACATGAAAGGGAACCACATCCCATTCTTATTTTAAAACTCTCAGTATTTTATAATTCCAAATGGGTACCTAAAATAGATTTTTTTCAAGTTCAACATAGAGGGGAAAAGACAAATTTAATAGATAAGGTAAAGAAAAAAATCTGATATGTCAGAAACACAAATAGTTTTAGAAAATTGACAGAGTACCGGATAAAGACCCATAATAGAAATGTATCCATCAAATATATGATATAGAGAGAAATCCATTCCACTAACTTTCCAATTTTGCTCTTTATCAGGCTTATCCTCCGGCTTACTTGGGTACAATACAGTATCTCTTTCTCAGGAGCTACAGTACAGCCCGTAGTTAAGAATACAAAGAGGTAAATCAGAAGCTGTAAAAACATACTATATTGGTACAAAGGGAGAGATTTCAGTTATTTCAGCCTCAAACAGGGGATAAAAGATGCTTAAATCCTGATGGAAGACAGATATTTAGGTGACTAAAATTGTCAGTTTCAAACCATTAGACCTGAAACCAGTTTACTTACAAACGTGCTTGTAAGTATGTTTAGAACAACACTCAAAGACCACTGCATGGCCTGTTAGACAATATACTATAATTTAGGAAATGCAAGGAGAGAAAATGATCTATCTATTAGTGTATTGCTATAGACACTGACAAATTTGTATGAGTAGAATGTATATATCATATTTTTACATATTTGCCTAAGCAACTGATTTTCTGTCTCTCAATCACTATGGCTACTCTCCTTCAGAAATCTTAAATATTTTGTCACTGGAGAGTGAAAATTCAAAAATGCAAACTCCACTGGCAACTTGCTAAAATGATAAAGACCATTTACTATAGGTTTATCTGAATATTTTAACCCACACTTATCCTTATAAAATATAATATTAAATATATTATTTAAGAGTACACTAGCAGTATATATTGGCAAAATGAGTTTATGCATATCTCCGTAACATTTTCTGCTTATGTGTGTGTGCCTGTGTGTGTGGGTGTGTGAGAGAGAAGAGAGACAGGAAAAGAGAGATGCGTACTAATATCTCCATGTTTTACTGGTTTGTAGAATAATATTATAATCAAGGAAGTGCAATAGACAAATGAATGACTAAAGAATTATTTGACACTATTTACTATAAAACTTTTGACATAATAACAATTTCTTTAATCAGTGAAGTAATTTTATAGCATTCATATTTATATATTTCCATCTATAGATATATATTTGTAAATAACATGATACTAAGTATGAGAAACTCTAAGGTGTATCAGACGAGACTTATTCATGATTAGTTCGATAGATATGCATTAATATCAGGGCAATGTAATGATAGAGCATACGTTATCACAGACTCCTGAGTTTAAATATGAGCTGTGCTTCATGCTACCTCTGTAGAGTGAATTACCAAACCTCTCTGGGCTATAGCTTCCCTTATCTGTAAAATGGGGTTAATAACAGTGTCTATAGGGTTGTTGTGCAGATTGAAGGAATTGATATATGAAAAGTGCTTTGATGATTATCTGGCTCAGATGTTATATTAGCTATAATAATGACAATAAAATAATGATTATACATAAAATTATTTATTTTAATGATAATGGTTATTATTATTGATTTTGACTTTAAACAGATAATTTATCAAACTAAATATATATAGTCAGTGTGGAAGGACTAAACACATATGGAATTAAGTAGGAAAACTGATTTCTTTACCAAAATGCCATGTTAATTCATATACTGATTTTTCACTTGCTTTTCTCACTAGAAATGTTACATGATGTTATCTCCAAGTCACTAAAGTATATAATAAAATACATTTAGTTACTCAGTTCCCTTTTTTGGTTTTTCTTCATAAATGAGATATCTATATCCCTGGCCATAAATATTATGTATATTCTGGTAATTTTTAAATTACAGATCCAACTAAGAATGCTACTGAATAGATACATAGATGATAGACAGGTAGATGATAGCCAGCTAGCTAGATAGACAGATACATGACAGATGGATGATTTGGATGCACCTTAAAGCTATTATATTCAAAATTGAACTGATTATCTGCTTCCACTCACAATGAACTCTTCCTTTTTCCCCCTTTGAGTGAAAGGCACCACACTTCTGCCCTGTCCTGGAATTCAGTTCTCAGTTCCCTGGAACGCTTCCCTCAGTTTCCACGGATGTTTCCATGATTTAAGGCATGATTGTCTCTCAGCTTGTTGCTGAGACGTTAAAATATTGAACAATTATCATGTGCTATGGACCATTTAAATTACTTTACATATCTTATTAATTCTCAGAAAAATAAAAGTCTTACGAAAAAGATATGATTATTATACTGATTTATAATTGAGGAAACTGAGGCACAGAAAATTTAAGTAATAGTCCTAGGTCACACAGTTAGAAGGTGGTAGACAAAATCAAAATTGCCTAATAACACTTAGAAAGTGGTTATTGATGCCAGTAACTCATTGCTATGTGTTGCTAAGCTAACGTCCTTGCCTCTGGCAAGCTTTTCTCATCCTCCCAAGACTGAGCTGAGCCGCAGAACTCTCAACTTCAAAAATCACTGAATTCATCCAAGTGTTTTAAATGCGTGGATCTACTTCTGGATCTAATTCCTGGATCTACTTTTCTCCCTAATACTATATGCTCTGGGAGGACTGGATGGGTGCATTTAACATGCATCTTCATTGCTGGTTATAGTGTCTGGCACATGGAGGGGGATCAATAATTTCTGATAAAATAGTGAATCGCTTGAAGTTACCCATAACCTTTTTCGTGGTGATTTACCAAATTTCCACCATATTTTCCATAACTATAACATCTATGTTATTAAAAATAGCTGTTAAAAATATAGTAAATGTATGCAGAGTTGGTGGATATAATACTGAAATAGAAGTCTAACATAAAATGGCTCCAAATATTTTTGTACAGATTTCAGGGGAATGACCTCTTATCACAAGGCTGAGGTTAATTCATGGAAATACTCTGTTGTTATCTTTAGTCCCTCCTTTTGGCTTTTATTACTAGTATTATCAGTCCAGATTTCTGTTTTTAAAACTAGATATTCTTGGTTTGCAAAAACTTTTTTCTTTTTTTTAAAACCTATCACAAATTATTTGGCTCTTAAGAAAACTTTCAACATACTCTTATTGCCACATTGGAGAAGGGAAGTGATGCTCTGTTATTCCTGGACATTAAAACTTTCATGATAAAATTGTAGTTGGGAAGATTTTATATACATATTAATACACACACACACATATGTATGTTTTGTTTTGAATCCAATATCCTGTATTCTGGAGCAGAAACTTATTTGACAGTTCATTCTACAGTTTAACTGGGCAGTTCCTGGCTTATCACATTTATTCCTCAATTTTCCTCCCTGGGCTCCATGCTGCCAGCAGGATTCTGACCATGGGAAGCGATGGTAGGAAACTGGAGGGTTGAGGGACAGAATGGCAAATATTTCTCTCGTTTGCCTAATGAGTTCTTTGACCTCTTTGACTTCAATTCCACTTTCTCCCTGGGAAATGCCATCCCAACGGAACCTCCTCCCTCTGCCGTCTGGCATAGGTGGGAAGAGGCTCTCTTGCTGTCTTGTGTTCCGGTGTCGGGTTGCTTCATTTCCTCCTTGGATCTCCATCTCTTTTATCATCT
>RJWJ010026982.1:0-22581 GCA_004363605.1 Indri indri
TATACCATGGAGTACTACTCAGCTTTAAGAAACAATGGTGATATAGCACCTCTTGTATACTCCTGGATAGAGCTGGAATGCATTCTACTAAGTGAAGTATCCCAAGAATGGAAAAACAAGCACCACATG
The DNA here is from genome assembly GCA_004363605.1 of Indri indri. NCBI lineage: Eukaryota > Metazoa > Chordata > Mammalia > Primates > Indriidae > Indri > Indri indri. The sequence continues at coordinate 130 of RJWJ010026982.1, forward strand.
TACTCACCATCAAATTGGTATTAACTGAACAACACATAAGTGTACATATAAGAATAACATCTACTGGATGTCGCGCGGTGGGGGGGAAGGGGGAGGGAGAAGGGGGAGGAGGGGACGGGTATATGCATACACAAAGAGTGCAATGCGCACCATCCGATAGATGGACACGCTTGAAACTGGCACTTGGGGGGAGGGGGGGCAAGGGCAATATATGTAACCTAAACATCTGTACCCCTATAATAACAATAAAAAAATAAAAATAAGAGCAAAATTCAATAAAGAAAGCTCATGTTTCTACGAAAAAAAAAAAAACTACTCCAAATCATGTTTGGGCAGAGAATAAAAACAAGAACATTGTCCAAACCACAAAAATGACCACATCTCCCCCTTCCCCAGCTAATGTGAGTGCTGTTTCTTTTCCTCCCAGCTAGAGAATTAAGATACTGGACCATAGGGTTGCCCCTGCTTCCTGACAACATCCAATCCAGAGCAGAGCTCCACTGCTCCGAACCTTCCCAAATAATCTCTCACAGGTACAAATCTTATAATAAGTCATTTCTACCACCCTCTCACTGAACAGCCTGATGGTCCCATGGTGTGTGCTGTCCCTTGTTACCAAGAGCCAATAAACTCAACTTTGCTCCATTACAGGTGTTCCTGATTGTCCTGACTACAGGGAATTGGCAAGGCTATAGCTTTCATTAGACTCTGAGAAGGATCTGAATGTAGCTAGAGAAAACCCATAAACCACGCTGACCAGTCCCACTTTACATTCATAACTAGAAACCTCAAGTGGACCCTTAACACTGAGAGGTAAACATATCCTAAGTCCTTAGTCTGTTCAGACTCCCTCTCTTCTAGACAAATTTCTTACCTCTCTTCCCGCCCTTCATACCTCCAATGGCTCCTCCTAGTCCCCATTGGAGGTGATGATTTTATTTCTCTGAGAAAGGAACTTCCACAGACCCTCACCACCACGTCTACCCTCCTCAGTGTCTGCTCCTCATACTCAGCCTCTCTGCCTGTCATGGACCAGGGATCAGTATGCTGCTGCCTGGGGGTAACCCAGCCTGCTCCTGTCCACAATTCCTTTATGCATTATCTGTGGCTGCATTTGTGCTACAGTGAGAGAGTTGAACAGTTGCAAGAGACAGCGTAGCCCACAACACCTAAAATATGTATGGATATTTTAATGTGTGGCCCTTTACGGAAGAAGTTTGCAAACCCCTGGCATAGAAGAGCTAGCAGTGTTCTTATTTAAAGCCAAGTCCTCCACCTGTGCTCCAGATCCCATCCACTTTTCACTTTTCCTCTTCAGGGACATTATTCTAGCAATTCTTCTTTCTCTCTCCTGCATCATCAATTATTTACTCTCTACTGGATCATTCCCTTTAGTGCACAAATGGGTTATTTCTTCCATCGTAACCTTTTCTTCACTGAAGTTCCCCCAACCTATTTCTTTGCTCTCCTTGGTGGCAAAATTTCTTGAAAGAATTGTCCATCCTCTCCTTCCATTCGCTCTGAAATTCACTCCAGTTGGGCTGTCAATCCCACTACTCCACCTAACATGCTCTGTCAAAGTCACCAAAGCTGAATCCTATGGCCAAGTCTTCATCTTCTCCTTTCAGCAGCACCCGATGCAGTTCAACACTCTTCCTCTAGAAACTCTGTTCTTTCACTTGGCTTGCAAGACACCCCGGTCTCTTGTTTTTCTTTCCTAACCCAAATCTTCCATCTCTTTTCTCTAACAACTTAACATTGGAATCCTTCAAAGGTCTGTCCTTGGTCCTCTTTTCCCCCTCCTCTACATTCATATTCATTCATTGGTTAGTGATCTTAACCAATGCAATGGCTTCAATATGCTGATGACTCTCAGATGTTTATTCAGTCCAGACTTCTCTCCTGAACTCCATAACTGTATCACCAATTGCCTTCTTGATTCCTTCACTTGGATGTTTAATAGATTTCTTCTAAAACTCAACACATCCAAAACTGAACTTCTGATTCCTAACTCCCCCCAGCCTGCTCCATCTGTGGCCTTCCCAATCTCAGTGAACTGAAACTCCATCTTTCCTGTGGCTCAGGCCAAAAATCTTGGCATTGTCCTTGACTCTTCTCTTTCTCTCACACTTATTTCTAATCTATTAGGGAATCCAGTTTAATTTACTTTTAAAATATATCCAGAATTCAACCACTTTTCAACACTTCCATAGCTACCACTCTGGTCTGAGGCACCATAATCTGTCACCTGGTTTATTATAGTTGGCTCCTAACTGGTCTCTTTACTTGTACCCTTGCCTTATTTTCGACACAGCAATTAGAGTAGTCCCTTCAAAAGGTTAAGAAAGACCATGTCACTCCTCTGTTAAAAGCCTTGCAGTGGCTCCCATTTCCTTCCCAGTAGAGCCAAAGCCCCTTCTGTTGACCTGCACAACCTACACCTGTGACCCAGCCTCTTGCTTCTTCTGTAACACACCAGCATGCTCCTGCTCCAGGCCTGGGCACTAGATTCCCAGAGTGCCTGGAACACTCTTACCCTGGCTGGACACTTGGCTTTCACATCCTTCAAGTGTTTGCTCAAATCTCACCTTCTCATTGAAGCCCACCCTGATTGAACACCCTACTTAAAACTGCAACCCCTCCCCTGTCCATTACCAGTCTCCCTTAATTTGCTCTACTTTTTCTTTTCCCCATAGTTTCTTATCACCTTCTGTCATCCAAGACCAATTCCCTAGTCATTGTCTTTATTGTTTATTGCATGTCTCCCCCAGTTGGAATTAAGTTCCACAGGGCAGGGATCTTGGTACCAAGTATCCAGAATTGGGCCCAGCTTACAGTTACCAATCAATACATATTTGTTGGATATTCCTGAATAAATGAGTATCACAGAGGCTGAAAAGAGAGACTGAATATGACTTTGCTCCAGAGTCCCTTGCTGAGAAATACAGAGAGAGGCTGCCTGCCTCAGGCTTGGCTCATAGTCATCAACTCCACGTATTTTCTTAAGATAGAGTTTTTTAAATTTCAATCATTTGCATGCCAAACACATGATTTTTGCCCTCAGAACAATCTATACTTTTATTTACTTAACATCTTCCCTAAATAGAGTTACTTCTTGACAAATAAATTTATTTTAAAAGAAAAATTTATATCATGGCTTTGATGTGCTATAGTTTTTCTCATACGTGTTAAAATAAACATCTAGCTATTAAAATGAACAATGTGTATCTGTATCACCTGAGATCACCTGGCTTACCCCCTGTGGGAACCTGCCTTAACCTTGCCCCCCAACCCAGAGAGGCCTCCTGCACCCCTCTCTCTACCCAAATCCTACCGTTCTCCAAGAAGCCTTGGCTGCTCCTCCGGCTAGCTTCTCTGAGCTCCCTTCACACTTATGGACAGAAATACATAGCCCAATATTTGGATGCTTACATGCCATTTGGTTTTGTTTTCCATTTCACATCATAAGATTATAAAATATTTTCTTAGAGCTATAGATAATAGAGACATTAGAGTGTTCAACTCCCTTGTTTTATAGGCTATCAAAGAGATTAAGAGGCTTGCCCCAAATCACTGCCGGTTAGGGCCAAAGCCAGAACTTGGGTTTTTTGACTCCCTATAATCAGTGGGGAAATCCACAAATCCCTGTTGAGTCCCTAGAATGTACCTGTCATTGTGCCAGGCATGAGAGCTAATGGAGACTATAACAGACCCAGACCTTGCCTACACAGGGCTTACAGTGTAGTCAGGAAGCTGCACTCTAAACAAATCTATATGATTAAGTAAATCACTGCAAGACCACAAGTGCCCTTGGAGGAGAAGGGTAGGGTTGAGTAGGAGCCCCAGCCTAGTTTGGAAGGTCACAAAAGCCTCACTAACAAAGTATGTTCTAATGTGTAAGAGTTAGCTGAGGAGGAGCTGGCAGATGTTTTAATGGTGCCAGGCTAACTCACAAAAGCTTGCTTTGATATTTGACAGTTCAGCTGCATTGTGGGTTAATTAGGCCACTGTGGCCCAACCTATCTGCTAGTGCTCAGGAAGAAGGCAGCCAAATAGCTCAGAGGCTCTTGTGCCTCTAACGCAGCTTCAGTGGTTCCCTCTATCCTGCCTTGAGCAAAAAGGTAACAGGAGACACTGTCAGGCCCCCTCACCCCTCGCTGACAGGGAGTTTGAGCATCTTGATACATTGGTTGTTTTTTCCAAGCGAATGCCTACAATGTGAGCTTTGACATTAAAGAAAAATAAGTCCTTGGTTCCTGGAAGTGGAAAATCTTAGTGTTATTTACAAGGTACACTGAAAGGCCTGGGCAGTTTCACCTAACTGGTAAAATGCAGACTCTTCAGAGGGGATGCATTTCAGTCACTTTTAATTACCATTGCAGAGTTTATCTTCATGTTTTCTTCTGATAGTTCAGTGGGGCTGATTAACCTACATCTAAGAAACTCCTACTACATGCTGCCTTCATCTTGGAAAATGTTCTTTGTAGTGATGCAGAACACGGGTGTGTTTAGACTGAGAGAGAGACTTGGGGTTTGATCTCCCATTCTGCCCCTTACTAGGCTAGGAAAATTGCTTCTCCTTTCTGAGCCTCCATTTCCTCCTCTGGAAAATGGGGTAATAATAATAATTCCTGTCCTTTGTGAGATTCTTGAGACATTAAATGGGAATATATGTGAGAACTCTCTTATAAGATTTGAAGTGCTGCAAAATGTCATGTAAAAATAAACCACCTTTTATGAATTCTCTTTTATAAAGCTCAAACTGAGGTGCAAAGAGAGACCGCTTTAGGGCTAGAACAAAGGTCTCCTGATTCGTGCTTTCTTTTGACCAGGTTGCTGCACTGGTGCCTGCCTTCTGGTAGAGCAATTATTGGCAAGAGCAAGTTCCTGGGGGAAATGAACATGTGCTGGGAGGGCAGGAAGGAAGTCGAGGGAGCTCCTAACCAGGGATGGAGGGGGCAGTAGAAGAGGAGTGGGGCAAAGACAAGCTCGCCTACCTTCTCAGTTTGCTGAGGGCTCTGAGGTTAGGCCTTCTCGGGGTTAAGGTTCTCTATAGTCGACTTTCTCCACTTCTTTCAATTGGCCTGTCTTTGCGTGGTTGAAGCTGACCTAGCATTAAATAACATGCTCTTTAGCACATTTTGAAAGCAAAGTCAGGCTTTAATGATCAGTTTTCTGTTCCTTGGTATTTTCTTTCAAGCAAAGGCCGTGTTTTTGTAAGATACTCCATTTCAGTGGGCTATTCTTTTGGCCCCAGGAAACATTCCTGAGTGGTAGCTTTTAGGAGGTGTTCCAGTTTATTGTTTCCGGTGTCCAATAACCTTGGAGTATCTGTCTTCATGCCCCTCAAAGCCATGTTATTTCAGAAAGTTACAGCTCTTAAACTTGTTCTCTAATAAAAGCAAGTGCTACTAATTCTAAGTAAAGGGAGCTTTCCAAATAAGACCAGCTGTGAATGTTAAAAAATAGGAGAAGAAAAAAAAAAACTTCAACAATAGAAGTCCATAAGTGAAAACTGCATGCAGCTGAACTTCAGGCATTTTAGCAGCCATTTAAAAAGATGTCTTCAGCAAACTCATCTAAATTAGCTAAAAATGCTTGACACGATGGACATGTTGTGTCTGTAGGCCAATATTCAATCCAGGTCAAGGAATCTAAAGGGTAGATGTACCTACCAAGAAAAAATGGAAACAAAGTGTTTGTGAGGATGGCCACAAACAGAGAAAAGCTGTATTTGAGTTCCTTTGTAAGAGCCCAGTTGTGGTCAGGTCCCCATGCGTCAGGCTGTCAGCCAAACTATTCTGGACCAGCCTCTCCTAGGGAAGGTTCACAAACCCTCGTGGGATTGTGAAGTTCCTCAGGGCTCCTATGGTTAAAGGCAGGAATGACGTCTATTTCAACATCTAGTTTTCAAAAGCAGTTGATAGATGATAAAATTGTCATCGTGGACAAGATGATAACTAGGTTCAACTCTGCTCCTAATTTTTGCATTTGCACTTTATGGTGTTCTGTGTAACTGACCAGAAATATCCATAAGTACAGGGACTACAATAATACTGTTCTTATAAAATATATTTGATTAACATTTTGTAATAGGAACTTTCACTGTATATTTACCCTTAAATAGAAAATCATCTGGACTTTTGCTTTGTATTTAGCTGATTCTTTTACCAAATATTTTATTTATGGTTGAATATTAAAATATTTGTCATTTTTACACTTAAAAAAAGACAATAAAATGCATATATAAACATTTAGTTCTTTACAAACAGAACAATCTCAGAACACACTGAGGGAGCTGGTGGGGTGGTTGGCACAGGCCAGACAAGCATGTTCAGATTCACCATCAGGTTCAGTCACCCAGAGGGTTTGTCAGTCAGCTAGGTCCTCAGCTGCCATGATGGTTTCAAATAGTTCTTGGTTTGAAACTCATATTATTTCATTTATGTTCGTAATGGTTTGCTGGTTAACAGCAGGATACACATGAAACATGTAGCGTATTTCAGAATAAATTACACTGAGTTTTGGAGGGAAGATCAGAGACTCCAAAATACTGATGACTTACCTGAAGCTAAAATTATATTTTATCTGGAGGGCTTCTTTACCCATAATTAAATACTGTCTTCCTTTTACCAGGTCGGCGTTAGCACAGGTAATCTTTCTAATGAAGGTGATTTCAGAGTCTTTCTCAGCAACGGCTTCCCCTAAGTGACACACAAGTAAGGTTATCACATTCATGTTTTAATGTCACAATTATAAATTCTCTCTTAAGCTTTTCAGTTCCTTATGGCTACGGAGAAGTTCATGGCTATTGAGGAGTGGCAATATCCATGTCGTTAAGACTTTAGACTCTGGAGCCAGACTGTCTGGGTTAAACCCTTGTGTGCCACTTCCTGGCTGTGTGGCTCTGGGCAAATGACTTATGTTCTCTGCATAAGAGCTCAGATCCCTCATCTGAAAAAGGGGCATGATAATGAAACCTACCCTGTAGAATTATGAGATTAAATGGGTTAATATATGAAAAGTGCTTAGAACATAGTAAGAACCATATAAGTGTTTGTTATTATTTCTCTTGTGAAGCCAGAATTAAAAGAAACACCCTACAGTTGAACAATATTAATCTCCATATGTTATATAGCAAAATACAAAAGTATTTGGTAGCTGGCAATGGTCAACTTTGTAGAAGAGTACAAGATGAGAAAGACTTGGACAATTTTAAGGACAATAATTTTGGGATTCCCAAAGAACTCAGAATCAGCCAACAGGCTGGTTCCCCTACCTGGAATGCATTCCTCCCCACGTTGATCTGTTGAATTTAATTCGTCTTTAAACCCTTCTTCAATTCTCACAGTATCCATAAACATTCCTTGATGCTCTTTGTCATAAATATCTTTCTCTTTCTCCCTTATTTCTTTTATACATGAACTTCTAACACAATGTTTTGCCCCACATGTCTGTCTCCTCAGCTAGACTAGAAACTTCTTGAAGCAGAGATTATGTCTGATTTACTACCCTATATATTCAGGGCTGATATCCAACTATTAAACTCTGGCAGAGTCATCCTAATTGTGAAATTCTGAAAAACTTCTGAACCTGTTGGCAAGCAGTGTATGATAGTAATTATGTAAATGACAAACTTTCATTAGTAATATAAATTTCAAGCTAATTTTCTTAGACTGTCCCAATGACATAGCTTCCTGTTGCAGCAACATCTGAGCAATGTTCCCAGCACTATCTCCCAATTCAGCCCCTGTCATAGTAAGCAGTGTGGGGCCTTATTATTTTTTAAAACTTTTTGTTGTGGACAATTTCAAGCCTATTCAGAAGAAGGGAGAATAGTTAACTAACCCCAGCTTCAACAATCACTAATCTTTTTTTCATCCATATCCTCACCTACTTTAAACACCCTATGCTTTAATAAATATTAAAAATGAACATCCAGAATGAAGAGATAAAGCATATGCAAAAGTTTCTTAACATTTCCTTTTAAATTTAAAGATTAATCTTCTGAACCTATAGGAGAACAAAGAATAAATAATACTAATAAATGACTACAGCTTGGAAATCATCTGATGCTGTGCAAAATTCAGAAGAGTGTGGAATGTCTTTGGATGCTATGCAAGAATTGATACAAAATAAAGCAAATGATTTGTATTTCTGGAGTGAAAAGCACTTTGTTATTTCAGAAAAAAGGAATGGCTTATGATTGCTTATGATGTCAATGTTGGATGCAAATGGTGCTCATAACTTGGATTGTGGAAAGATCAAAGTGCTAAACATTTATTACAACAGAATGGCAATCAGGGTTCAAATAAAGAAAATTTGTGACCATCAATGAAGAAAAAAATAACATAACATCACAAATCAGTTTCAGTGAAGCATTTTAAATAATAAAAAACTAAAAAAATTTTTTATCAGAGTGTCAATAAAGCAAATAAAAATTTGAAAAGTATTAATGGAATTTTAAACTCTAGAGTATTGTTAAAAATAATCAAGCCAAGAGGCTGAGGTAGAGGGAGCCCTGGAGCCCAGTTTGAGACCAGCCTGGACAACATAGCAAGACCCTATCTCACAAAAAATTAAGCATTTTCAGACTTGAAATACTTGATAGAATTTAAAAAAAGAAGCCACGTGCAGTGGCTCACACCTGTGATCCTAGCACTCTGGGAGGCCGAGGCAGGAGAATCGCTTGAGCTCAGGAGTTTGAGACCAACCAGAGCAAAAGCAAGTCCCCATCTCTACAAAAAATAGAAAAATTAGCCAGGTGTAGTGGCATGTGCCTGTAGTCCAGCTACTCAGGAAGCTGAGGCAAGAGGATCACTTGAGCCCAGGAATTTGAGGTTGCAGTGAGCTACAATGACACCACTGCACTCTATCTGGGGTGACAGAGTGAGACTCTGTCTCAAAAAAAAAAAAAAAACAAAACAAAACAAAAAAGAATTTCGAAAGAAAAAAATCAGTATAAATATATTATTGCAATTTAAATTTATGGTCCTACTTATTGCAAAATTTACATCTACTGAAATCAGAAAATAACTTTTTGGAAGATATAAATAGGGTGGTAAGATACATTTTAATCATTATTGAATAAATCAACTATTTCATTTAAAAATGTTTTAAATAACTTCAAATGAAAAGTTGAAGATTTTGAAGATGGCTTATGGTTTGTGTTGGTCACAGGGTACTGGAAAGAACACATGAACATATCAAACAGCTTTGCTGAGATTTGAGAAAAAAGGATTCAATGAGAAATATTTATATGAACACCTTTAAAAAATGTGCCTCCCCAAGTAGAATATAAGCTTTATGAAGGCAGGAACCCTGGCTGGTCTTATTCAAGTTGTATTTTCTGTGTCTAATATAATGCCTGGCACATAGTAAGTACTAAATATTTGTTGAATGAAAGAATGACTTCTCACCAGTTTTGTAGATATCCAGAAGGGTTGCAGTGTACTTGATAAAGACATTTTCTTCAGTGATGGATGTGATGCTAACTTTATAAGCTGGTAAAAAACGAAAACAAAAACAAAACAATTTAGGCTTAATACCACTAATGTTATGTCCAATAGAAGCCAGAATTTGTCAAATAAATGAGAAATTAAGTATGGCAAGCTATCATGGGCACCCTGAGGTAGATCGTATTTCTTCCAAGAAGCCTTTTCAAATCCCCTCATTCTGAGTCAATCTCTCAGTCTGAGTCATTAGGCCTGGCCACTGTTATATAACAGGCTGATTAAGACAAATTCATATTAAATTAAATAACGGAAGCACATAAAACAAACAAGCCTTTGTTAAATGTAAGGTTCAGGTGCTGATCCTTTAAGATTAGCGGAGTCATGCCCATGGGCATCCTTTGAAGAACCTCTTCTCCTCTACGTGGCCACAGAGGGGGCTTTACCTACTCTTCAGCCAAACCATGTGAGCCTCCTTCTTTCCTCGCCTTGCTGCTACCTTGTTTAGCTCCACTGGCTTTGATCTTTGATTTTTAACAGAATTCTTTTTTTTCCTCACTCAGCCTTGCTTGGATTGGCAACTATCTGACATGAACCACTCCCAATCCTGTTTTCTCTTTATTCAGGCATCAATATTTGATGCATGGTGTGTTTGACCTCAGCTCTGGAATGACCAGCTTGAAGGAACCCATCCCTTCTATGTGGCCTCAGAAAAGACCCCTTTTATTTTGTTTTTGATGGAGTTGAGATGAATGACCTAAAAGGTTTGTCCATTTTTTTTTTTTTTTTTTGAGACAGAGTCTCACTCTCTTGCCTGGGGCGAGTGCCGTGGTGTCAGCCTAGCTCACAGCAACCTCAAACTCCTGGGCTCAAGCAATCCTACTGTCTCAGCCTCCCAAGTAGCTGGGACTACAGGCATGCACCACCATGCCCGGCTAATTTTTTCTATATATATTTTTAGCTGTCTAATTAATTTCTTTCTATTTTTGGTAGAGACGGGGTCTCGCTCTTGCTCAGGCTGGTCTTGAACTCCTGAGCTCAGAACGATCCGCCCGCCTCGGCCTCCCAGAGTGCTAGGATTACAGGCGTGAGCCACCGCACCTGGCCGGTTTGTCCATTTTTGAGATTCTGCAAGTCTATGAGTCTCTCCCAGATATAGATTGATAAATAAATGATAGATAAATGGGTGAATTCATTGTGGCTGAGCCACAGGTATGCTAATTAGTGGCTTAAAATGGATGAAAAATGTTCTGATTTTCAGATTCTTAAGTCTTTATGGTGAACATGGATGTGGGTATGGGTAGAGAGAGGGAACTTACATTTATTATCTGTGTTAAAATGGATTTTAGAGTGAAAATATTCCTCAAATGAAGGGAAGAAATAATTTAGCAAAATTCTTATTTGTTTGTTAAGATAATATAGTATTCTCTTCAAGTCTTGATGTAAATTTCAAAAATTGCAGGGGGTCTTGGCAGAGTTAGACAGCTTTTTGACTTTTTTAAAAAATAAAGATGAATTCAAAGGAAAGAAATGCTACAAACCATACAAAATTCATTCTGGTGGCCGTATTTCTATTAAGAGAATTCAGTAGACTATGATGGAAATAATATTGGAGATCAGGAAGCATCCCAGTTTTACTACTTACTTCCTGCATGACTTTGCACAAATTATTTAATCTCCCTGAGCCTCAGTGTCTTCACTGACAAGGTGGTGGTAGATCCTCTCCTACCTCAAAGGGCCCGTATGGAACTCCAGTGAGAAATTGTATATGAAAGCAGCTGGTAACAAAAGTACCAACTCAGCTCTACCTATTTTTAAATTTATAAATAATGCCCTTCTAATTTCCAATAAAAGATTTGAAATAGTGTCCAATATGCTCCTCCTCTCTCAAAAAAAATTGAAAACTATGTATAGAAAATAAAGGAGCTAATTCTGTCAGGAATTGAGACAAGGCGACAACTGTACTTGAGCATTGATTTGGCTCTGAGCTCTGGACAACTAGAAGGAGACCCTCCTTTTGAAGTGGAGAGAGTCTCAAACATGGATTGCAATTCTACATATATTGAAAATTATTTAGTATTTCTGTTTTTACCTTGAAGAGATTTTTAATAGAACCAAACCTCCCAAATCACTTCAGTTTCTGCCTCTGCTCTATCAACTGCAAGAATATAGAACTGCAATCTTAAATCTCTGTGGCTTCTCAAAAGTTCCCTTCTGAGTATGTTTTAGTGCCTGTCATTCAAAAGGATTTACTAAAGTTTCTTGGCTGTGTGCATGTCACTTCTATTATTTTTAATGAAAAAAATCACACTTCTTTGTTGAAGAATAAATAACTTTGCATGTTAATGCTGAAAATTGATGACATTTTCCTTCAAGGGAACACATGGAATGCTGTTTCCATATAATCACTATGTAAAGTTTTTGATTTTTCTAACTGATCTTATTTTCATAAAATTTCATGTTTAAAGGAACTCTATTGAACTTTTGAACTTACCATATGCAATCTCTGGTTTACATGCTGTTTCTTTTCTAGTATCTGCAGAGATTGTCAGATCCAATGCTTCCTGCATTTGCCCACAGTCAGCTGGATTTTGTGAAAAATGATATAAATCAGCTTAATGTAAAGAAGCAGATACTCTCTCTGGGAATAAACATGATTTCTTATAAGCCCAGAGACAATCCAGTATAATCTTACAAATACCAGATTCCTAAGGCCAGCCCATTTTGTCCTCTTCCACAAAGTGAAACATTATATACAGCAAAAACAAAACAAGCAAAAACGAAAACAAAATCTTGAGCATTAGTCTTATTCTTAGAATGAGTGGTTACTCCACATTCAGCTCTTCAGAAATGCTTATGCTTCCCTTGAAGAAAGTGGGAAATTTTTCCATTTTGTGTACAATCAAAAGTCCTTTGAAGAACCCAAAATGATGATTTGACTGATTTGTAGCTAAAAGATGGCACAATAGGAAATGTGCAGATATTAAAGATTTCGAAAAAAAAAAAAACAAAAAAACTCAAAACAAAGCCAAAACCAATCCAGACCCTTTTGGAGTCAGTGGTTGATTATCGGTGAGTTCTGGATCTTTTCCTTAGCCAAGAAGTCTGTCTTTGATTTACAAGCGACTGAATGGAACTGGACAATAAACAGAGAATTCCATTAACTGGAAGGATAAGAGGAAAGAAAGAGGAGCTGTGTCTTAGACCTGAGCCTCTGTTCCTTGGGTTGTGGTCCTATTATGTTAAAAGACTAAGTGAAAGTAAAATTTCATATCGTGTTACCCCTGTGATAAACAACAACTGTCTGGATGGTGTTTCTCTGCCTCTGAAGAGCACAAACCATCAGGTTGTTCAGGAGTTATGGAGAAGTAGCTTTATAATGCTCAAGGAATCATTAGCTTTCAATCAACTGATATTACATTTCTACTTCTGAGAAATGACAGTTTGCCAAACAACTTCCCCCAGACTAACCTCAGATTATGAGTGGCTACTTTAAATGAACATGTAGCCTAAATATGTTAAATGAAGTTTACCTTCTACACACTTGCACGTGGCTCCTTCACAGACTTTCTGAAGTTTGGTATTGGAAGTGCTATAAAACATGGTGCACTGTTTATCTGTGGCAATAAAAGTGTGGTTAAGAGAAATGGTGTAATTGATGTATAACACATTTACTAATTGGTGAGTCTCTTACATGGGACCTCAGAGATTCCCTTTTCCAAACCCTTCTTTTTATAGCTAAGGCCCAGGGAAGTTAAATTATGAATTGGCTATTCTGGGAAGGGCCCCTCTACCCACAGAAAGATTTCCCCTTGTCAGCTTAGTTTTGTGGCTAAAATTTTCCTGTTCAATATTTATTTCTCAGAATGAAAATATTTGATGCTTCCATGAATAAGAGGAAAATAAATTATGTTACATGAGGATCTATTGAAAGAATTGCAATTGTTTGCTGGACAAGAGAAGAAAAGCATATATCTCTCTCTCTCAAGAGGAAGAGGGCTCTAGGTATATCCCATGTGATTTCAGAATATAAAACTAGAATAAATGGGTATCAGAGTTTGGTTCACTTTAAGAATATTCTGACAAGTAGAACTGACCAAGCTGGAGTCATCTGTCTTGTGAACCAATAAGCTCTCCAATCACCTAACATTCTCTGAGTAGTCAAATGTGGGATCATTCATTCAACAAATATTTATCGGGTTCAAATTATATACTTGGCACTGTATTAGATACTAGGGACAAAAGAATGAAAACACTTTGGTGTTGGTAAGAAAGACATACAAACAAATAATTACAAGGCAGTGTTATAACTTCCACAATACAGCTATCTGCAAAATGTAATAAGAATATAGATGGGGTAGAGGTTGTTCTGAGGAGATTAAAGAAACAGAAGGGTTAGTGGGCTTCTCTAAAAAGGAGAGATGTGATGAATACTGAAAGTGAACACCACAGATAAACTTGAGGCAAAGAATTTTAAAGTTGTAGGAAATACAATCCAGTTATTTTAAAAATGAAGAAACTCATGACTGAGAAGTGAAATGATTTGCTCAATGTCATGAAGTAGTTTGTATACAGTAGTTGATATGAATGTTCTAGTTGAGACTTTTATGAAGAGTGGTGTCCAAAAGAGGCAATATGTAAAATTTACAGGACTCTGGTGGATTTCTAAATGTTCTGTAAAAAATGTAAAGTAGTCTTCCAAGGAAATTTTAGAGTAGAGTTGATTACCTGGTCTGTGGTATTCATACACTGTGAAAGTAGCAGGACTAAGATACCCAACTTGAAAAAGTTCAAATATCCGGAATCGGACACAAAGGAAATCACTGGAGGGAATCTGTTTGACAAATTCAAGGATTAAAAAAAACTATGGGAGAGAAGAAATTCATAATATTTTAACCTGTAAATTTTGAATAGTAACAGTAAAGGAAAAATGGCAGGAGGTGGACCTTACCGAATTCAGTTGTAAAATAACGTGTCCATCTTTGATTTGGTAATCAGTTAAGAGTTGATCTACCCCATCAACAAGCTAGGGAAGGAAAGAGAAAAGCTTGAATTTCATTTCATTATCTTTCATTTAAATGCATTCACCTGTTGATGAGATATTAAATCACAGGGATGTGATCCACTACTCAAAGAAGTTGAAGAGCAGTTCCTCTTCTTGAAAGAGTCTGAACGGTTAGTATATGCAATCACGTTTTGGGGCCATGGAAATATATGCTTCCATTTCACTTTGATAAATCAAAACTTAGGTAGATTGTTGTTTTGGAAAGAATATTCTGGGTAATCCTATGAAAGTGGCATATTAAAATGAAAGGAAATAAATTTATCTATAGAATAATTCAGAAAAGAAAACCAAACATTCATAACAATATTTAAAAGAAAACACTTACAGCTTTTAAGTCATCTTGGTTTGCATTGATTCCAGTAGGCAGGGAGATATCCATCACTGCATGGGAGGATCCAGATGATGATTCTCCTGTACTGGGCTTATAGCTAAAATACGTAAAAGATTAGGAAATGTAACAAATAAATGGATAAGATTCTTTAAGAAAAGACCCTATTCCTAAGTAGGCCTAATTTTTGAATTTGGGATTCCCTTTATTTGCTTTTCTACATTATATGGGTTCAAATTTCTGAATTTTAGAGTTGCAAGAGATCTTTGAGTCATCTATTCTCTTTCCTCACTTGACCAGTAATGTCAGTGGACCACTATTCTGGGGCATAGAGGTCATCCACTCCAAGTAACTAGCTGGAGAAAATGAGGATGAGAGCAAGGCACTGGTTCAAGGTCACATAGCTAGTTCATGCAGAGCTGCATAAGAATCTAGGTATTAAGTGAGCTTCATCCCAGGGATGCAAGGATGGTTCGACATATGTCAATCAATAAATGTGAGTCACCACACAAACAAAAGCCAAAACAAAGACCATATAATCATCTCGCTAAATGCAGAAAAACCATTTGACAAAATCCATCACCCTTTCATGACAAAAACCCTCAACAAACTAGGCATTGAAGGAACATATCTCAGAATTATAAAAGCCACATATGACAAACCCATAGCCAATATCATACTGAATGGGGAAAAGTTGAAAGCATTCCACCTAAGAGTTGGAACAAGACAAGGATGCCCACTGTCACCATTCCTATTCAACATAGTGCTGGAAGTCCTAGTGACGGCAATCAGGCAAGAGAAAAATATTAAGGGTATCCAAATCCGGAAAGAGGTCAAACTATTGTTCTTCACTGACGATATAATCTTGTATCTAGAAAAACCCAAAGATTCCACCAAGAGTATCCGGAATTGAAAAATAAACTCAGCAAAGTCTCAGGATGCAAAATCAATGTACATAAATCAGTAGCATTTTTATATACTAATAAAAGTCAAGCTGAGAATCAAATCAAAGACTCAATACCATTCACAATAGCTACAAAGAAAATAAAATACCTAGGAATATACTTAACCAAGGAGGTAGAAGATCTCTACAGGGAGAACTATGAAATGCTGAGTAAAGAAATTGCGGAGGATACAAACAAATGGAAAAACATATCACGCTCATGGATAGGTAGAATCAACATTGTTAAAATGTCCATGCTACCCAAAATGATTTACAAATTCAACACAATCCCCATCAAGTTACCAAAGTTATACTTCACAGACCTGGAAAAAATAATTCTACACAAAAAGAACAAATCTGGAGGCATCACATTACCAGACTTCAAACTACACTACAAGGGTATAGTAACCCAAACAGCCTGGTATTGGTACAAAAATAGAGACATAGACCAATGGAACAGAAAAGTGAACCCAGACATAAAACCATCTATTTACAACCAGCTGATTTTTGAAAAACCAGACAACAACAAACCCTGGAGAAAAGAAGCCTATTCAATAAACAGTGCTGGGAAAATTGGATAGCCACATGCAGAAGAATAAAACAGGACCCCTACCTCTCACCACTCACAAAAATTAATTAAAGATGAATAAAAGACTTAGATCTAAGGCATGAAACCATAAGAATTCTAGAGGAAAATGTAGGAAAAACTATTTTATATATCAGCCTAGGCAAAGAATTTATGAAAAGACCCCAATAGCAATCATGGCAACAACAAAAATTAATGAATGGGATTTGATTAAAAAGCTTCTGGCATAGCTAAGGAAGTAATCAAAAGAGCAAACAGACAACCTACAGAATGGGAGAAAATATTCATAAGCTATATATCCAACAAAGGGCTAATAACCAGAATTTACAAAGAACTCAAGCAAATCAGCAAGAAAAAACCAAACAACCCTATTAAAAAGTGGGCAAAAGACATGAACAGATGCTTCTCAAAAGAAGAAAGACAAATGGCCAAGAAACATGAAAAATGCCCAATGTCACTAATCATCAGGGAAATGCAAATTAAAACCACAATGAGATAAGACCTTACCCAAGTTATAGTGGCTTTTATTAAAAAGTCCAAAAACAATAGACGTTGGCATGGATGCAGAGAGAAAGGAACACTTATACGCTGTTGGTGGGACTGCAAATTAGTACAATCTCTATGGAAAACAGCATGGAGATTCCTCAAAGAACTAAAAGTAGGCCTACAATTTGATCCAGCAATTCCACTACTGGGTATCTACCCAAAGGAAAAGAAGCCATTTAACCAAAAAGACACCCGCACTCATATGTTTATTGCAGCACAATTCACAATTGCAAAGATATGGAATCGACCCAAGTGCCCATCAATTCATGAGTGGATTAATAAAATGTGGTATATGTATACCATGTAACCATGGCGTTCTACTCAGCCATAAAAAAAGATGAATTAATAATACCTTTTGCAACAATCCGGATGGAACCGGAGACCATTCTTCTAAGTGAAGCATCTCAAGAATGGAAAAAGTAAAACCACATGTACTCACTATTAAATTGGAACTAACTGATGAGCACACATGTGCACACAGGGAAGTAAAACTCTGTGAAAAGAAACCAGGGGCGAGGGGGAAGAGGGAGAGAAAGAAACCAACCCTAATGGGTGCTATGAACATTATTTGGGTGATAGGTACACCTATAGCCAGGACTCAAGCATTACAAAAATGATTCAGGTAACCTAAAACATTTGTACCTCCTAATATTCTGGGGGAAAAAAAGAATCCAGGTCTTTCGATTCTCACTCTAGTTCTTTTTCTAATGAAGCATATTCATAGGAGAAAATTAGTTGTATATTGAAAAGAGATTCAATAAATATGTCTAGGAAAAGCTGGAAGGTAACACAATAAAATGCTAATGGTTACTTTCTTTGGCTGGTGGGATTATAAGTGATTATTCTTTTCCATTTTCATGTTTTTCTCTATTTTCTAAATTTTCCACAATAGGTACTTTATTTAAAAAAATAATGTTTCAAGGACTATTCCTTGTCTAGGAATTACGTTAGTGGGAAGTTAAGCAGAAATGCAAAGAGGGTAAAATGGGAGGGGTTTTTTTGTTTTTGTTTTGTGAGAGAGAAAAGAGCACTGAAATGGGGAATCAGAAACTTGGGTTTTATCCCAGTTCTGCTGAGAGACTCCCACAAATCATTTCCCTTTTCTAAGCTCATTTTCTCATTTGTAAAATTAACTGTGAAGAAGTACAAACTTGTGTTTTAAATTTATCTTTATAATTCCAAGGCTTTGGTTTTGGGTGGCCGGGGCCATTAGGGAAAGTTAGAGGACTTAAAATAGGGACAGGCTGGTGGGGCAGAGGCAGGGGTGGGACAGAGGGAATGTGGTTCTGCAAAAGTTGATTTTAGGTTCCAGCCTCACCTCAAGATGCTTAAGAGGCAGCTGGATATTTGACAGTGGAGTTTGGAAAAGCAGTCAGGATTAAAAGGAAGAAACTGGGAAGGCAGCTTCATAAGGAGGAAAGTGAATTGATCTCACCTACATGGGTGAGTATTAGTAACATAGGAGATATTATGTGAGTTAATGAGATTTCAGGGCATATCATTTCCTCAATCACACCTCATAGAGCATCTATAAGGGAGTCCCTATTAGAAGTTTTAAATGTAATATTTACCACTATAATTAAAAGTATTATAAAATCTCTGAGTCATAAAAACTTAACCCCATTCTTCACCCAATTAACAATTTGGAACAGAATATAAGACATTGGATCTGCAGTGTGACATCTGAGCATCTCCCTAATTGGATGGGCAGAAGCAGAGAACTCTTGCTCACATATGCAAATACTTTGTCAATGAGATGGAAAAGGGCCTCCTGAGTGGAGCCTGTCTATGAAAAAGTTGCTGGAGCCTTGATGACCAGTTGCTATGGAGACTGTTTCAATGGTGGAACAGAAATCCTCCTTTCAAGAAGCCTTTGCCCGCTGCCAAAACCAGCAATCTTCCCCAAAGGCATTTTGTTGCTAGAGAAATGAAATCTTTTTTTCTTTTCTTACGAATACAACAGAGAGGTTGTAAAAAGCTAAATGCACGAAAGAGACCCCCTGAACATAGAAACTGTGAGCTGGCATTTTTTAATCAGGAGAGAGAATATTTGAAGGCAAAGAATTTCTTACATGAATAAGTACTACACAGTTACTTTTGGAATTTACCCAACCTAACTTCAGTGTCACAGAGCCAAAAGGATATTCCACCCGCCTTTTTGGAACATTCTGTCCCCAATTTGTAAAAACCAAAGGATAGAATATTCAAGATTAAATTTCTATTTTCTTTCTTTTGTATATTGACAATCTGGAATTAGGCCTCCTGTCGATGAAGTCAAATGAGTTTTTAATAAGAACTTCTTTATGTTTTAATATAGCAGAGTCGTGGACAATTAGAATGGGCAGAAACTTCGAGATAAGGTAATGCAATATCCTTGCTTTACAAAAGAGGACTGGAGAAGTGAACTGACTTGCCAAAAGTCACTTGAATACTTCCTGGAAGAGCCTAGCCCACAGCAGGTGACTCAACTTACTATCAGAGAGCCCTTGTTTTTTAAAAAATTTCAATATATTTAGGGGGTACAAGTGCAGTTTTGTTACATGCATATATGGTATAGCAGTGAGGTCTGGGCTTTTAGTGTACCCGTCACCGAGATAGTGTACATTGTGCCCAATAGGTTAATTTTTCATCTGTTACCCCCTTCCCACCCTCCCATCTTTGGAGTCTCCAATGTCTATTTTTCTACTCTGTACAACTGTGCGTACTCATAGCTTAGCTTCCACTTATACGTGAGAACATGTGGTATTTGACTTTCTGTTCCTGAGTAACTTCACTTAGGATAATGGCCTCCAGTTCTATCCAAGTTGCTGCAAAAGACATTATTTCATTCTTTTTTATGGCTGAGTGATATT
The DNA here is from genome assembly GCA_004363605.1 of Indri indri. Classification (NCBI taxonomy): domain Eukaryota; kingdom Metazoa; phylum Chordata; class Mammalia; order Primates; family Indriidae; genus Indri; species Indri indri. The sequence goes on from RJWJ010026982.1 coordinate 19,902, forward strand.
CCATGGTATATATCTACCATATTTTCTTTATCTACTCATTGGTTAGTGGACACTTATATTGATTCCTTATCTTTGATATTATGAATTCTGCTGTGATAAACATATAAGTGCAGATATCTTTTTGATATAATGACTTCTTTTCCTTTAGGTAGATACCTAGCAGTGGGATTGTTGGATTGAATTTTTTGAGGAATCTCTATACTGCTTTATATAGAGGTTGTACTAATTTACATTCCCATCAACAGTGTATAATTGCTCCCTTTTCACCACATCCACACCAACGTCTGTTGTTTTTTGACTTTTTAATAATGGCCATTGCGACTAGAGTAAGATGGTGTCTCATTGTGGTTTTAATTTTCATTTCTCTGATGATTAGTGATGTGCAGCATTTTTTTTTCGTATTTCTTTGGCCATTTGTGTGTATGTATATATTTTTTTTTAGAGACAGGGTCTCATTCTCTTTCCCAGGCTAGAGTGCAGTGGCATGATCATAGTGCACTGCAACCTTGAACTCCTGAGCTCAAGTGATCCTCCCACCTCAGCCTCCCAAGTAGCTAGGACTACAGGCGCATGCCTGGCAAATTTTTAAATTTTTTTTGTAGAGATGGGATCTCACTATATTGCCCAGCTGATCTTGAACTCCTGGCTTCAAGTGATCCTCCTGCCTTGGCCTCCCAAAATGCTGGGATTATAGGCATGAGCCACTGTGCCTTGCCTGTATATTTCCTTTTGAAAAATGTGTGTTCATGTCATTTGCTTACTTTTTAATGAGGTTTCTCTGTTTGCTGATGATAAGATTATACCTAGAAAACCCTAAAGACTCCTCCAAAACACTTCTACGTTTTATAAATGAATTCAGTAAAGTCTCAAGTTCCAAAATCAATGTACACAAGTCAGTAGCATTTCTATATAGCAATAATGACCAAGCTGAGAACCAAATCAAGAACTCAATCCTGTTTACAATAGCCGCAAAAAAATAAAATACCTAGGAATATATTTAGCCAAGGAGGTGAAAGATCTCTACAAGGAAAACTACAAAACACTGATGACAATGTAGATGACACAAATGGATGGAAAAATATTTCATGCTCATGGATTGGAAGAATCAATATTGCTAAAATGACTAAACTGTGCAAAACAATCTATAGATTCAATGCAATTCCTATTTCAATACCAAAGTCATTTTTCACAGAATTAGAAAAAAGAATCCTAAATTTCATATAGAACCAAAAAAAGCCCAAATAGCCAAAGCAATCCTAATCGGAAAGAACAAAATTGTTCTTCATGTTACCTGACTTCAAATTATACTACAAGGCTATGGTAATCCAAATAGCATGGTGCTGGTATAAAAATAGACACACAGATCAATGGAACAGAACAAAGAAACCAGAAATAAAGCCATATACCTACAACCAACCGATCTCTGATGAAGCAGATAAAACCAAACACTGGGGAAAGGACACCCTCCTCAATAAATGGTGCTGGGAAAATTGGATAGCCATATGCAGAAGAATGAAACTAGGTCCCTATCTCTCACCATATATAATAATTAACTCAAGATGGATTAAAGACTTAAATGTAAGAGCAGAAGCCACAACAATTCTAGAAGAAAACCCAGGAAAAACTCTTCTGGACATTGGCCTAGGCAAAGAATTTATGACTAAGATCCCAAAACTAAATGCAACAAAAACAAAAATAAACAAATAGGGCTTAATTAAACTAAAAAGCTTCTGCATAGCAAAAGAAATAACCAACAGAATAAATAAACAACATTTGGAATGGGAAAAAAATATTCTAAAACTATACATCTGACAAAGGACCAATATCTAGAATCTACAAGGAACTCAAGCAACTCAGCAAGAAAAAAAACAGAGAGTCCTTCTTTATGCTAACTCCAGATAGCTTCCTGTAGGCTTCTAGATGATTCCAGCTCTGCTCAGAAGTTTGCTCACATCTCCTTGTGACAACTGTTATGGATTTAAAGATAACTGTCATCATGGCTCTTCCCCAGCTAAGAGGTAACCAAGAATAGGAATGGCAGTTAGAAGGAAGAAAGCTGCCTGGGAAGGGGTGCTCTTAATGGAAAGACATTAGAGAATGAGGAAAGATGTTTGAGCGGGAACAGAGAGCAGGGACTGGCCAAGGAAGGAGGTAGGAAATGCTGGAAGGAAGAATGCTGCCAAGGAGGGAAGTAGGGCTGAGTAGTGAAGGAATCCTAAGAAGGGAGTGATTGGGCTCAGGACCACAGACAAGGCAGGACAACAGCTGGAGCGGAAAGGGAAGCAGTGAGAAACAATTTGCTGTTCCTGGGCATCAGTGGTCTCAGATTACACCGATTGAAAGAGGTGGTTTAGATACTGGATTGAAAATAAGGAGTGGGGCATTTGAGCCCCTGGCTCTGCCTCTCTAACTCTCTGAGAACTTGACAGGTGACTTCACCTCTTTGGGTCTCAGATTCTTTATTTCTAAAATAAGGGGGTTCTGGTTCAGTCTTCTACATGTGGCTATTCAGTTTTCCCAGCACCATTTATTGAATAAGGATTCTTTTCCCCAGTGTATGTTTTTGTCTGCTTTGTCAAAGATTAGGTGGCTATATGAGGATGGTTTTATATCTGGGTTCTCAGTTCTGTTCCACTGGTCAATGGCTCTGTTTTTGTGCCAGTACCATGCTGATTTTAAT
>RJWJ010026983.1:0-22568 GCA_004363605.1 Indri indri
AATGATAATAAAGAAGATGAAATCTTAGGTTTAGAGTTCCATTAACCACTAAGAGAGGCCGGGCGAGGTGGCTCACACCTGTAATCCCAGCACTTTGGGAGGCCGAGGCAGGAGGATTGCTTGAGGTCAGGAGTTCAAGACCGGCCTGAGCAAGAGCAAGACCCCATCTCTACAAAAATTAAAAAATTAGCCGGGTGTGGTGGTGCATGCCTGTAGTCCCAGCTACCTGGGAGGCTGAGGCAGGAGGATCGCTTGAGTCCACGAGTTTGAGGTTGCTGTGAGCTAGGCTAACACCATGGCACTCTAGTAGCCTGGGCAACAAAGCGACACTCTTGTCTCAAAAAAAAAAAACCAAAAAAAACACTAAGAGATTATTTTAGGAAGTAAAAGTAAAGTAACAGGATAAAGTCAAGGGAAAAGGCCAGAATTAAGTACCATTAATTAACGTCATCAATGTTTTCATTTACATGGCATGTTTAAACTTTTCTGAAGAATGATAATCTATACATGTTTTAAATTAAAAAATGAGTAATTTAACTTGGAGCTCTATGAGCCAGGGTACAAAATTCTCCTAAGAGTTATAGGAAAGCACAGTAACCACATACCATGAGGTTTCCATGTGTCTCCCATGTTGGTGCTTCAGTTTTATAAAGCTCTTCAAACTGCTGCCTGTATTTTGAAACTAGTTCCTTCTCCAATTTGTCAACACAGTCTGCATATTCAACCTTAAAAAAATCAAAACAGAGTAACTTATACCTAGACTGAAAGGTAAGTGTTCAAATTAGTATGAATAAAATTATTTAAAAGATTGGATGATACCGGGTAAAGAGAACCAAGACAACTAAACAAGCTTACTCGATAGGGGTGTCTTTCATCTTGGAAATAAGTGAGCAGGTGTAAGACACAACGAAGAATACAGGTTCTTTCTTCGTAGTAATAATCTGCAATCTGAGAAAAATCCAAAGATTCAAAATCAGTTACTCACCTTTGTACAGAAGATACTCAATTTTAAATTTATTGATAATCAGATCATGAAAAGATGTGAATGAAAAAATTCAATTTATATAAATACGCAACAAAGAAACACAAACATATTCAATTTGCCCAAAAGAAAGCAAAAGACCTTCATAAATCAGGATATAAGTTAAGTCATACAGGATGAATAGAATTATTACTTAATAATATAAACAAGTTTCAAAAGATGTTTTCTAGCACAATTTTTCAGAACATTCAAGTAAAACACAGTACTATAAACTGACAGGCCAAACACACAAAAACAAAAAACACCACTGATACAGGTCCTAACTGCTTATAACTAATGTACTTCATTCTCACTAAATATCACGTAGAAACTTCTGCAGAAGTCACAGTTAAATTCCATTTTAAAATGAGATCCTAAGTAAGAAGACTGCTAGAGGAGGGCTGGGGAATAAAGAAATACAAATTAATCCTATTGGATTTAGAGCTAGAGAAAAAACAGTTCTCAGTACCAGTAGCTGAAGAATCTCCTGGGGAAAAACTTCTTAGCTGGGTCCAATGGATAACAGCATCTTGTTTCACAAGTGAGTTAATAAGCTTCTTCATTAAGACCTCAATGCTTACCCAATCGAAGAGTTTTAGCAATGCTCAGGAAAACAAGGTCAAGAAGCCATCACCCAATTTTACATCAAAGAACAGAAATGGTGACTACTACTGACCTTCAGGATTAAGGCCTGGCTCTGTCTCTCATCTTGCAGTACCGTCTGAAGAAAAACAGAGTAGTCAAAAAGCCATCTTATAGGCAAAACTCAATTAACAAAAGAAAAAGATACACATCTTCACTTCTTCCTTCAAGATTATAACTGCACATTTGTTTCTGTAAATGTTTTTCACCTTTTTTACCTAAGTATACCCAAACGTGTGCTCAAATCCCTGTCCCTGTCCTCTGGCCTCAGTTTCTTCATATGTAAAATGAGGGGCTGGACAGGGTGGACATTCTCTCAAATCCTTTTCACCTTTGATATCCTAAGATTCCATGATTAACATGTCAATCTTTGACTTCTCCACCCCTCCAAGTATGAGGACAGATCTTAGCTCAAGTGTATGTTCTTTCTCAAGCCTTTAGAAAGTATTTCCTGAGAATGGCTGTATCTGATCACCTACCTCTGTCAAAAGAATTGGTGCCAAACCCTAAATTATCTAAAACCAACAAGGAAAAGGATAAAGGCAGCAGAAAGGAGCTGGACATAACCACAAACCTTCAGTGAGTCCCGAGTACCCCTATAATCCTCTTGAAGGTAACACTGGAGTAACTGCACACTCTGTTCTTCATCAAGACCCTGAAATACAGAGGTCTTAAAGTGAAGAGCAGCCACCTCAGCTCAGACACCACACATAGGATGCAAAGCATTCTAAAGATTTGTGCACTGGAAAGAACGAACACTAGATTTGAATAAAAAAAAATCCTTTTCAAAGATTTCATACAACATAGCAATTTTGATCCCAATAGGAGAAAAAAAGAGCCAGTCACTGACATGATAATTAAATTTACATGCCAGAAACAACTGTGCTTATTTATCAAGTATATTAACACAGCAATAGGCACAATCTGAGCTTCCAAAATTAAAAGGAAACAGCTTAAAGACCACTGCATGCATGCTGAAATAAACTCAATGATATGTAGTAAATGGGTCAGGCAACTTTGATTTATGACTTTTAGGGAAAAGAGTTGCATTTGGGTATTTCTGAAACACAGCATGTTCAATTTAATCCCAAAAACTAAAATAAAGTGAATTTTTCCCACCACTAACCATAAAACCATGCACATCCACACTATAAGTAACAAACTGAGCCAGTCCTAATTTTTACTCACCAAAAACTTGCTGATTCTTAAACCCAGTTCCTTCAGTGGAGAAGCTACATCTTTATTAGCTTTCACTTTTTCAGCTGAACTTGGGCTATGAAAAGAACAGTGAATCATTTCCTCATTCTCAATAACCCTCTATAGGTATAAAATAAAAATATCCAAAGATATTTTTACTACACACTTTTTTCTTACCCTTTAGGTGCCTACAAAATACACACACACACACACACACACACACACACACACACACGCACACACATGCAAGTTCACCTCTACAGACTTTGTAACAAAACTATTTATGCCTAAGTAATAAAAAATAGTATCTATCTGTTATAAACCATAGTTATAACAATATTATTGAAAATTCATTAGGTTACATTAATTATATTTGATCCTTACAACTACTCTGAAAGGTAAATATTACTATTATCATTTTGCAAATGGAATTATCAACACTTAGAGTAAATAACTTACCAAAAATCCCACAGCTAATAAAAGGTGAGGTAAAATTTAAAACTAGGTCTGTTAATGTACATACTAACTATATTATCTAGCTGTCCACTGAGAAAGCCCAAAGTTACAACACCCCAGTAGCAGCAAGTACAGCCAGCACCCAGATCTTGGTTTCTAACACCATTCTCTAATAAAAAGTACCAGGACTCCTTGGAGGATTGGCTGATTCAGGCCAGAGAAAATACAAGATAAGTCTGAAGCATCTTATAATGCTGGAAAGTAAGGAAGTGCTTAAAAAACAAGAGGATGGGGACATGTCAAAAGGACACAGAAGCCAACCTGAAAGAAATCCCAATGGCCAAAGCTGGAACATAGTATACACGAAGTATAAAATAAATATACGCAAGTCCATACTGATATAAATGAATGAATGACTAAATAAATAAATGGGAGAGGAGAGGGGAATCTTCCTTACAAAAAAATTCCAAATAATATACACAGATGCTACCCTGACCTCCAGGAAGTGGAGTTTAACTCCACTACTACCCCACATTGAAAGTGAGCTATACTTAGTACTCACTTCCACAGAATAGATTGAGGAAAGGGAAAAAAAGAACTTTACAAAGGAGAAACTTGACAAAAGCTACCTTAACAAGCAACCAAAGTTAATATTACCAGTGATTTCAAATGGATAACATGTACCTTCATATGATGTGGTAAGAATGGTACCTCATCTCTGTGTATTCTTCCTAAAACCCCACGACCCAGTCTAATAATGAGAAAAACATCAGACAAATCCAAATTGAGGGCATTCTACAAAATACTTGATCAGTCCTCCTCAAAATGCTCATCATGCAAATCAAGGAAAGACTGAGACACCGTCATAGGTAAAGGAGACCACAGAGATATGACAACTAAATGCAATGTGGTACTCTGGATTGGATCCTGGAATAGAAAGAGGAAATTAGGCTGGGTGTGGTGGCTCACGCCTGTAATCCTAGCACTCTGGGAGGCCAAGGTGGGCGGATCGCTCAAGGTCAGGAGTTCGAGACCAGCCTGACCAAGAGCGAGACCCCGTCTCCACTAAAAAATAGAAAGAAATGATCTGGACAACTAAAAATATACACATATATAGAAAAAATTAGCCAGGCATGGTGGCACATGCCTGTAGTCCCAGCTACTCGGGAGGCTGAGGCAGGAGGATCACTTGAGCCCAGGAGTTTGAGGTTGCTGTGAGCTAGGCTGACGTCATGGCACTCACTCTAGCCCAGGCAACAGAGTGAGACTTTGTCTCAAAAACAAAAAAAAAAGAAAGTAAAGAAAAGAAAGAGGAAATTAAAGAAAAAACTGGTTAAATTCCAATAAAGTATGGAGTTTAGTTTTATTTTTTTAAAAAAGTATCTGTCAGACTTCCAATCCCATGCTACTACAAAGGGAATTTTTCTCTTTAACTGCCACAAATGTCCATTCTGTGACCTACAGCATGATGTTGTGGTTGGATTTCTTTTTTTTAATAGAGACTCTCACATTTCACAGAAAATCCACAACATAAAGGTTACTTCCAGAGGTGGGGAACCTGCATCCTTAAGGCCACATATGGCCTTCCAGGTCCCAAGAAAGCCTTAAGGCTGCAGTTTCCCCAACCCTGAGGGGGTAAACAGTAAGTTATGAAAGAGGCAACACAGAATGATGATTCAGAATACATACAGTGGAGTAAGACTGCCAGGTTTGAATCCTGGTTCTACCACTTACTAGCTGTGTGACCTTGGGCAAGTTACTTAACCTCTTTGTGCCTCAGTTTCCCCATCTGTAAAATGGAAACGATAATAGAAGTACCAAAATGTGATAATACAGTGATTATCTTCTTTTTTAAAGTCCATATATTTTAGATACATAATGAAGTATTTACAGATAAAATAACAAGATGTCTGGGAGTTATTTCAAAATAATTATGGGGAGAGGGAGAACTACAACATAAAGTTCATCATTAACTTAAGAGAATGGAGATGGCAGGTAAGAAAGTAATAGATTTAACAGATGTACTGAAGTAGGAGAAACGAGGGTGACCTGGGACTATAATATATAACAGAATGAGATCTGGACTAGGAATTAAGATAAATAAGTCTAGCCCTACAAGCTGTATTCTCTTCTTTTTTAATGACTTTATATTTTATTATTGTTGTTTCTACTGCCCAGTAAGAAAACCTACATACTCACCCAAAAAATAAAAGTAATAGGTATCTCAAAGGGCTGTCATGAGGCATAAATAACTTCTGATAAGTCAAGTGCTTAAAATAATAATTGGTACACAGCAAACACTACACAAGTGTCAGCTGTTATTATTGCCATTCACTGCTATATCCCAGCATTTAGTGATCACACAAACACAGTGGACCCCAAATATTAGAAATATTCATCGAATATTTAATAAATCCTCATCCCCACACATAGGCCTATATAATCGCATTCTACAATACTGTATTTCTACAAGGAATTTCCCTTTCTTTCAAAAAATAGAAAAAAACTACCCTACTCTCTTACACTGGTAATCAAATTGTATTCTCAGATCTACCTAACCCAGCAATATCATAAAACATACATGAGACAGGTTTCATCCACACCAGCTTCCACAGGGGAATCACTCTAGACAGACGCATGGAATAGCCATACCTGGGAGGTTTGTAGTAAGAAAGCCCCTCTAACAACCGCTGCCAATGTTTACTCAGTTCTGCCTCAATCTGATTCTGGAAAAGAACAAGGGAAATTATACAAGTACAATTTTAATCAGACTCTAAGATTACACTGAGGATCACATATTCCTTTGAGTATTTTTAATATACACTTTTCCCCACAGTTGAAGTCACTTTGAATATAGAATCCCGTAACCTCCTTTTCTTTGCTTAACCTTATTATGAAAATCTTGATAAACAGGGCCGGGCGCGGTGGCTCACGCCTGTAATCCTAGCACTCTGGGAGGCCGAGACGGGTGGATCCTTTGAGCTCAGGAGTTCAAGACCAGCCTGAGCAAGAACAAGACCCCGTCTCTACTTAAAAAAAAAAAAAATAGAAAGAAATTAGCTGGACAACTAAATATACATATAAATAATATAAATAATAAATATATACATATAAAAAAAAAACTAGCCGGGCATGGTGGTGCATGCCTATAGTCCCAGCTACTTGGGAGGCTGAGGCAGAAGGATCGCTTGAGCCCAGAGTCTGAGGTTGCTGTGAGCCAACGCCACGGCACTCTAGCCAGGTAAACAGAGCGACACTCTGTCTCAAAAAAAAAAAAAAAAAAAAAAAAGAAAATCTTGAAAAACATATAACACTTTCTAGTGTTCGCGTAATATTTTATCAAGTGACTAGATCATAATTTATCATACCTTTAATGTTAGATACACTAAAGCTGAACTTAATCTTTTAATAATATAAATAATGCTGTGGTGAAGAGCTTTGTGTATAAAACTTTTTCAGGATTTCTCTTAAGATACATTCCTACAAGTGGAATTATCAGATAAGGCGTATCAAAAAATATTAAGGCTCTAAAAAGCATATCAAAAAATATTAAGGCTCTAAAAAGTGTAACATTCATTATGTTAACTATGATCACAAAATTAATTAAGAATTGAATGTCATCTTAACACTTTCTCCTCACAGAGTCAGAACACCCAAGGATCAACACGAAGTACTGTGCCTTATTGATTACACACTTGGAAGTAGACTAGAAACCACAGCCTCTATGACCTAAAGGAGGTAGCTATTTCGGTTTCCTTTTCTTTTTTCAGTTGAGACAGTCTCACTCTGTCGCCCTTGACAGAGTGCAGTGGCATCATCATAGCTCACTGCAACCTCAAACTCCTGGGCTCAAGGCCCAGGAGCCCTCCTGCCTCAGCCTCCCGAGTAGCTGGTACTGCAGACGTGCACCACCACACCCAGGTAATTTTTCTTTTTCAGTAGAGACGGGGTCTCATTCTTGCTCAGGTTGGTCTCGAACTCCTGAGCTCAAGCAATCCTCCTGCCTCGGCCTCCCAGAGTGCTAGGATTACAGGCATGAGCCACCGAGCCTGGCCTAAAGGAGGCAGCTAAATGGAAAAGGAAGAAAAGGCAAGTAATGTATGAGAGAAAAAGCCTGAGACTCCTTCTTAGGCTGAGGTAGCTGAATGGTATTTGTACTCCTATTCTCAGCACCCAATCAGCACAGGTATCTTTTCAGAAAAGGAATCAATGAGGTACAAAGAAAGGTAGATTTTGAAAATTTCAGCAGCTAGTCTGTAACATACATTCTCATTTCAGCAGAGTGAAGTAGGGAATGTTTATAATGTTTAGGAATTAAAAATGTATTTACTTCCTATGTCAAAGAGGAGGCAGGTTTTCTGCTAACAAAAGCTATACAAAGAACCCACAAAACTCACTCAAGAACACCAATACTTACCAACTCTCTCAGAGCTGACCTTCCAAGAAGAATTGTCCACAGTTCTCTACTGCTCCTGCAAAATGAGAGAACAGAGGTAATTTTGCTCTTTTAAATTACATGAACTTGACAAAGCTGCCTCATAGCTATTTTATCTCCTCTCTAAAAGCAAAAAAACTCAACATACAAAAAAGCTCATTGTAAAACTCAAAATTTTAACAATTAATTAAAATTTGAGAAAGTAATCCTGTCACAGTGTTCTTAGAAGTTTGACGTTTAAAATAAAAATTAAGAAACTAAAATATGGCCAGGCGCAGTGGCTCACACCTGTAATCCTAGCACTCTGGGAGGCCCCGGTGGGAGAATCACCTGAGGGCAAAGTTGAAGATCAGCCTGAGCAACAGCAAGACCCCATCTCTACCAAAAATAGAAAAAATTATTTCTGGGAAACAAACTCAAAAGGAAAAAAAAGAGAAAAAATTAGCCAGCATGGTGGCACCCACCTGTAGCCCCAGCTACTCGGGAAGCTGAGGCAGAAGGCTCACTTGAGCCCAGGAGTTTGAGGTTGCAGTGAGCTATGATGATGCCACTGCATTCTAGCCAGGGCAACAGAGTCAGACTTTGTCTCAAAAAAAAAGACTAAAATATGAGATGTTAACCTAAACCAAACAGGTAGTGTGTTAAAAAAAGAAATGAAGATAGTCACCATATTTCAACACATTTAAGATGCCATTAATTGCAAGACATATTATGTCCTACTAAGAAAATAATGTTACCAATAAACTATGTCATCAGTAATAAAACACATCCCAATTAAAGAGGTATAAAAGTATGACAAAATATATCTTAGAATTAATGAAATATAGTAATCAATGAACTATATCTTATATGACAAGAAGATGGCTCAACTTAAAATTTCTATCTCTTCCCTTCTCATTACAATGTAGTGACCAAGAAGGAAAAAGAACCTACAAAAGGACTATGTATATTTCACAGCCCCTGTCACCTCCAGAAAATTTTATGCATGGTATAATTCATTTTCTCATCAATGTCTAACAGTCATTATGAATGGTACTATGTTCACTCATTTATTAATGAATTCCTACTAGGTGCCACATACAGAACTAGATACAAGATAAAAAAACACATATTAGATATAGTCCCTGAATCCAGTGAGTCTTCAAATATACTCCCAATATGTGCTTACCCTAGTTCCTTCCCCGACCCATGTCTTTGGAATTTCACAAAACATGTTGGGTTTTTTAAAGTCTAGAATTAAACCTCAAAATGTAACCATTAATAAATTCTCTCAAGAAAGAGTTATTAAAAAGACAGGGATTATATTTTGTGAGATCCTAAATCTCCACCTGAAATAATTAACTGCTTAGAAAGCCTATATGCAGAGAAAGGATGAAAAGGTCCTAACAAAATATACTATAACATTTAACAAAGAGAATGTAAGCTGTGTTAACTACAAAGAAAAAGTGAAATATGTTTTCTCTGTTAAGACGAACAGAAAGCACTAGCTTTATTTAAAAATTCTCTTTCAGGATTTTCCCATCAAAAAGGTTTAAACACACTTAAAAATTATAAATCTATTTCCAAAGGGTTAATGCTTTTAAGAAAAGGATTTCGAGTCTGTTCAATCGATAGCTACCAACTCCCACAAAACACACTGAAATCACTAATCATTTTTCTGATAACAAGATAGCATTCGCTGTTCAAAAATAATTAGGAGATTACAGCCAGTTAATAAAGCAAATGTGTCCCTTTATACTAATAATGCATGAGTAAAAAGGTATGAGTAAACCAAACCCTAAGTAATTAAAAACATAGAGGCAAATTCACTATTTAAAGAAATTTACAGCAAAATTTTAAAATAAGCATGCCGTTTATAAAGGTAGTAATCACCCTCTAAATTGTTTGATAAATCAGAATTAGCAAAAAATAAAAGGAAGACTTTATTTAAAATGGCATATATTTGTACTTTACTAAGTGTAGCTTCTGGTTTGCACAAAACTGATTAGATAACTATTATACAACACAGCTAATAACGGGGCTAATGGTACATCAAAATCAATGGGAAGAAATTTATCTTTAATTGAAGGCTTTTGTATACCTAAGCTAAATAACTTTCTTGCTCATTCAGCTTCCAATTTCAAAAAGCTTGAGTATCAATGAGCTTTAATTTATCCGTATTTGCTTTCCGAACTTAGATCACCAGCTAGCTAGCAGGGATCCCCATAAGAAACTGAGAAAACCACTACCCACGCTCAAAGACCAGCCCCAAGATCAGAATTCCTTGTTTTCTCAAATTAAAGTTGTACGTATTTCTCACATCAGTACTTGCACAATTTAAAAAAAAACACAACGTGCTAAAAGAGTGTTTCTCAAAATGTAGTTGGTCCTCAGACTACCTATAGCAAAATCACCTGGGAAAATATCAACACTACAGAATCCTGATCACCACTCACAGCTACTCTGAGGATGGGCCTGGCAAAACTACATTTTAAAGGGAGGACCCCAAATAAATTCCTATATTAGCACTGCTCTAGGATATCAACTTGTCTCAGAAGAGCATTTAAAAGATCTGGTCAGTAGAGACCCTCTCTGCCTTTTATGTTTGACACATTAGCTTTTTGGGATTTTTTTGAGAAAAAGATTCTGCTACTAAACAAGACTAGAGATCAGTGCCCCAGAGCAATGCAAAAACTTTTATACTTACTATTTAAAAGGAAGAAATTTCTTTAGAAATTAAAATTCTCATTGACGGCTAAGTTAATTGGCTTGATTTAATCATTTCACAATGTACACATATATCGAAGCATCATGTTGTACATGCTAAGTACATACAATTTTTATTTGTCCTTAATAAAGCTGGGAGGAAGATAAAAAGAAAATAAAAAAGGATTGCTCTGCATTGGAGGTAAAAAAGAAAAAGAAAAAAAAGAAAAAATTCTCATTAACAAAACTATGTTATGTTATGGTCTTTTTGTTATAAGGTGTCAAAAACAATGTTTCTTGAAAATAAGTTTTTTATAATAAAAATAGCCAATATTTATTGAGCAGTTATATGTCAGGCACTATGCTCTGCAGTTTAACAATTTGTCTTATTGAACATTAATAGCTTACTTGGGAGACAGAAAGTTATTATCCTCTTTATCTCATCAAGAAACAGAGGTGTCAGAGTGGTTATGTAACTCGCCTAACATCGCAAAGATAATATCTAACGGGGCCAGAGTGTAAACCCAGGTCTGCATTGACTCCAGAGCTTAACCATTACATTACACTGCCTCAAGCTGCACCCAAGAATTCATCCTGCAAGTAAGCAAAGGTGTCCACTGAGATGAATGAAGCTTTCTGTTCTACGATGGCAGACCATATCCTTAACACAGTCACTGGCACACAGGAGGGGCTCAAAAGATACATGTTGAATGAATAAATATCAAAGGAGAATGACATGAGTGCCTTTTAGACCTGCAATCTAATTAGAACAAAAAAATCAGAAAAAACAAGTAATATATGCAGAAGTGTCAAGAGAAGGCAGAATAAAAGAGAAAATGTAGTTTATTGGGAAGAGAATCCTTATGGAAATGTGTTATTGGATCCTCGATTACTACACATTTACAGATCTAGGAATAACAAGGATACAAATAAATCTAAGATCTTCATGATGCTCATAAGCTTAGTGTTGGGAATGACAAAGGACATTGAAGACATACTACACAATCGTCAAAAAGGAAGAAAAGTACTAAAGGGCAGGATTCTAACAATTACAGACCACAAAGGAACAGAACCATATAGAACAGAAAGAGTCAGAGAGAGATCACTGGGAACTAGCCAGGGATGGAAGAAAGACTTCATCTCAAATTGGGACCTGAAGGTTTGAGCAGGTGATTCTCAAAAGATACACAGATATGGCTGGAACAATGATATTCCAATCTAAACCCTCAGGGAAATATCTCCTACATATATTTTCAAGAAACTAAATATATGCTCTAGTGTCTCTCATTTACTTCCACAAAAAATAAATTTGAGCTAAGTATTTGGGAGAGAAACTAAGGCACATAAATTAAATAACCTGCCTCAAAGGTAAAGTTTTAAAAACGTACTGACTTCCACTCTAATGTTCTAGCAGACAATATGGAACACCATTTCTAAAAGAGCTGGAGTTAATGGACACTAGAAATTATCTTCCTCAGAGAGATTCATCTGGTTGGAAACCTTTGGCTAAAAGCTACTGGAAAGTTAGGAATAACAGTTTCTACAATTGAGTTCTTTTGGTAGAAAGCTGAGACACATGGTCTGGCACAGCGGCGCACACCTGCAATCCCGGCATTTTGGGAGGCCAAGATGGGGGGATTGTTTGAAGCCAGGAGTTCAAGACCAGCCTGGGCAACACAGCAAGACCCCATCTCTACAAAAATTAGCAATACGTGGTGGTCCGCGCCTATAGTCCTAGCTACTCAGGAAGCTGAGGTGGGAGAATTGCTTGAGCCCAGGCGTTTGAGATTTGAGACTGCAGTGAGATATGATCACATCGCTGCACTCCAACCTGGGCAATAGTGGGAGACCCTGTCTCCTTAAAAAAAAAAAAAAGGAAAGAAAAAAGGAAAGAAAGAAAGCTAAGACACAGCCAAGCTACTCTGATGAGAGAGTTCTGAAAAACTGTTATATTCTACATAGAGATAATAAATAAAAGCAGCCAGTGCCCATAGATTCTGACTCCACAGATGAGGTATACCTCTCTTGTGTAAACTGAGATTTAAGCTTAGCAGCAAAAGCTTTTCAAACTGCAGATCTATTTTTTTTAGCATACCTACACCAGACAGCTACAAACACATTAACTTAAGAACACAAGAGATACCCAAAATGCCAATATTCAAACTGACTTTGTACTAAATCCTGAGTGACCATCCCAAAACTAAGTGATGTAAGAGTATTATTCTATTTTTGACTAGTGCCAACTATTATTAACATACACACTGAACTTCCTACAAGAACACCACACATCACAGCCATCTCAATATCCCTCTGAAAAGGATTATCGTTTGGAGAAACGGAGGCTCAAAATGATAAGGCCACCTATCTGAGGTCAACTGGAAATCAACGAGCACCAGGAATAGAATTTAAATTGTCTCTTAGTCCAGATCTCTAAGCATTTCAAACAGAACGCTGCAGCTCAGTATAATCCCAACCATTATGGAACATGCCTTCCAGAAATAAACAGATCACTCTCCTAACACAGACCATGAGCAAAGCAGTGCCTAGAAACCATAGTGTCAGTTAAATTCCATCTTCAGGGATGAGTCTGGTAGGCTCTCCGCCACGATCAAAGCATGCCGGAGAACCAATGCTTTCCTTCTTTTGCTCTCTTTCATTAAAGAATAGGCTCTTTATCCGCAGTAGCTGAACTTTACCCAAGCTCCACAATTACTATAAAGTAGGCCTGAGAAAAGGAAGGCACAGTAATGACAACTCTGCCAGAAATAAGGGCTGGCAC
The DNA here is from genome assembly GCA_004363605.1 of Indri indri. Taxonomy (NCBI): domain Eukaryota; kingdom Metazoa; phylum Chordata; class Mammalia; order Primates; family Indriidae; genus Indri; species Indri indri. The sequence continues at coordinate 13,216 of RJWJ010026983.1, forward strand.
GAAATGGCAGCGGAAGAAAAAGCAAACTGATTCTCAGAAGGTTCAAACCTTGTCCAGTGGAAATTTCAAAGAAGACTCACTTCCAGCGGAGAGGTGAAGGAATTGGTAGAAGAGAGGGCAGGCAATATGTGCACTAAATATTTACTGAGAACCTATCACATGCTCTTCTGGGTGTCGAGAATACAGCGGAGAACTGCTGGCACAAGAAACAAGCGACATGGATGTTTAATTTTAGAAGGGAGGATGGCGGCAAGAATGAAGAGCTTCAAGCTGCAATGTGGAAGACGGAGGTGTGGTGGTATGGTTATAGCGTCAGAGTCGCCCAGACTTCGGTTTGAATCCTCACTTTATTGCTTGGCTAGCTCTGAGTTGACTTCTGAGTCATCTGTAAAATAGAAGGCACCTCGCGGAGTTGTGAGAATTGAATGAGACAGCGCATAGCAAGCACTTCGCCAGGGTCTGGCGCTAGTAAGCATTCTATGAGTGAAAACTGTACCTTTCATTTTCAATAGTTCCATCTTCCTGTCCCTAAAGCCTAGTAGTCCCTAAAGCCTGGAATCTCTTGGAGGATTTGGGCATGTCGGCTGACTGATTCAATGCATTAAAAAAAAATGAACAGAGGAGCGGAAACGGAGGGCAGAAACTGCAGGGTGGCTCGGCGCAACACGAAACAATTCCTAACGAGAGCAAATGGGGATAACCAGGGAATCCCGCAAGGCACACCTGACGCCAGGGCAGGACACCAGGAACCTACAGTGGGGACAGAGATGGAGGGTCCTCCCGGCGACCGCGAAGGGCCCCGTCGCGCCTCCAGGGCGCGTCACGGCCGGACGAGGAAGCGCGGGTGGGGCGCCAAGGAACGGGCCGGTGAGGAGAGGAGAAAATAAAAGGGACTTGGGTGAGGAGACCGGAGGCCCAGCGCGGAGGGAAGGAGTGAGGAACCGGCCCCCTCCTGGAAAAATCTCTTCAGATCCCCGCGCGCGGGGACCGTTTGGACGTAACCGCCTCGCTTTTCGGCGCCCATCCACCAAGCCGAGGTTCGCCCGGTCACTGCCGCCACATCCCGCCTCCAATTCCCGCCCTGCTTCCGCTCGGCTTCGACCCCCGCGCCTCACAACCACGCCGGTCCACTCGGCCCGCACCGCACCTCACACACGGCCCGCCGGCGGCCGCCGCCATCTTCGCGCGCGCGCGCCCCAACCCCGCCCCCAGCCGCGGCGCCCACGTGACCGCCCCCTCCAGATCCGCACGCGGCGGGAGGGGGTCTGTCACGTGACGGTGGTGTGGGGCGGTGCCAAGATGGCGGAGTCGGAGGAGGTGAGGATCCGGCTGCACCGGTGGCTGAGACTGTGAGGACGGCGGCGGAGTTGCGACTTCTACGCTGTAGGTTGGAGGCTGTGGAGGGTGGCTGAACGCCATCTTCCAGGCCAGCGAGCTACCTGCAGTGGAGTTCCCTCCTTGCAGCTGGAGAACGGAGGGAGAAGGTTGCTGTCTGGGTGAAGGTGCCGCCCTCAGCTTGGCGGTGCTGAGGGGCCCAAAGTCCAAGGCCTCCCTCGGCACCCCGGCTTCCCCGGAGCCCCGCATTTAGAGACATGACCCGAGAGTACTCACCCCCGACCCCCACCCCGACCGGGACACCGCTGAGTGGGTCGGTGCTGGCAGAGGCGGCAGTGGTGTTCGCAGTGGTGCTGAGCATCCATGCAGCCGTGTGGGACCGATACTCGTGGTGCGCCGTGGCCCTCGCGGTGCAGGCCTTCTACGTCCAATACAAGTGGGACCGTCTGCTACAGCAGGGAAGCGCCGTCTTCCAGTTTCGAATGTCCGCAAACAGTGGTTTACTGCCCGCCTCTATGGTCATGCCTCTGTTTGGACTAGTCATGAAGGAGCGCTGCCAGGCTGCGGGGAATCCGTTCTTCGAGCGTTTTGGCATTGTGGTGGCAGCCACTGGCATGGCAGTGGCCCTCTTCTCATCAGTGTTGGCGCTGGGCATCACTCGCCCGGTGCCAACCAACACTTGTGTCATCTCGGGTTTGGCTGGAGGTGTTATCATTTATATCATGAAGCACTCCTTGAGCGTGGGCGAAGTGATTGAAGTTTTGGAAGTCCTGCTAATCTTTGTTTATCTCAACATGATCCTGCTGTACCTGCTGCCCCGCTGCTTCACGCCTGGTGAGGCGCTGCTAGTATTGGGTGGCATTAGCTTTGTCCTCAACCAGCTCATCAAGCGCTCTCTGACGGTGGTAGAAAGCCAGGGGGACCCAGTGGACTTCTTCCTACTGGTGGTCGTGGTAGGGATGGTGCTCATGGGCATCTTCTTCAGCACCCTCTTTGTCTTCATGGACTCGGGGACCTGGGCCTCCTCCATCTTCTTCCACCTCATGACCTGCGTACTGGGCCTTGGTGTGGTCCTGCCCTGGCTGCACCGGCTCATCCACAGGAACCCCCTGCTTTGGCTTCTTCAATTCCTCTTCCAGACAGACACCCGCATCTACCTCCTAGCCTATTGGTCTCTGCTGGCCACCTTGGCCTGCCTGGTGGTGCTCTACCAGAATGCCAAGCGGTCATCTTCTGAGTCCAAGAAGCACCAGGCCCCCACCATTGCCCGAAAGTATTTCCATTTTATTGTTGTAGCCACCTACGTCCCAGGTATCATCTTTGACCGGCCACTGCTCTATGTGGCTGCCACTGTATGTCTAGCAGTCTTCATCTTCCTGGAGTACGTGCGCTACTTCCGCATCAAGCCCCTGGGTCACACTCTGCGGAGCCTCCTGTCCCTCTTCCTGGATGAACGAGATAGCGGACCACTCATTCTGACACACATCTACCTGCTCCTGGGCATGTCTCTTCCCATTTGGCTGGTCCCTAGACCCTGCACACATAAGGGTAGCCTGGGGGGAGCCAGGGCCCTAGTCCCTTATGCTGGCGTCCTGGCCGTGGGTGTGGGTGATACTGTGGCCTCCATCTTTGGCAGCACCATGGGGGAGATCCACTGGCCTGGAACCAAAAAGACTTTTGAGGGAACCATGACGTCTATATTTGCACAGATCATTTCTGTAGCATTAATCTTAATCTTTGACAGTGGAGTGGACCTAAACTACAGTTATGCTTGGATTTTGGGGTCCATCAGCACTGTGTCCCTTCTAGAAGCATACACTACACAGATAGACAATCTCCTTTTGCCTCTCTACCTCCTGATACTGCTGATGGCCTAGCTGTTGAACAGCAGCAGTGATGGAAGAAGCAGGGACGTGGGGAGGATGAATGGTCCCCACATCAGCTAGCCACTTGGACATGAAGAGCCAAGCAGTAAAAAACAGATTTGATTTTTCAGTTGATTCAGATTTAAAATAAAAAAGCAAAGCCCTCCTGGTTCTAGTTTTGCTGATATTTAAAAAGAAAAAAGGCTTAAAGGATAGTACAACTCAAGTTTGCTATAGACCCCCTTTTCTCACCTTGCAGCCTCAGATGGGGCCGCAGTGGGCACTGGAGGCACTAAAGCATGATGGTTAATGCCTTAGTTTCTGGTGTCAAACTAATCTGGTCAGAATCCTTGGCTGCACAACTTCTTACCTGTGTGACCTTGGGTGAGTCACTTAACCAGCCTGAGCCTCAATTTTCCTGTCTGCAAGATAGAAATAATGACGGCCTGTACCTCATGGGGTGTTGTGAGAGTCCAGTGAGGTAAGGTGAGTGAAGTGTCCAGCCTAGGGCCCGCCCATGATGAGCAGTCAGTAAGGGAAAGTGTCATTGTTACCCAAGAACAGTCCTCATCTTAGCAAAAGCCCAGGTGAACCAAGGGGTTTCATGGTTTATACTTGGAAACCAGAGTGATCTTTACTCTCCTGGCTTTACTTGGGGGTGGAGAACCCAAGAGTGGAGTGCGTGTGGTTTCTGTCTTTTGGGCCTAAGAAGAGCTGAAGGGAGAGGTGGGGTCAGCTTTTTGCATGTGTGGAAGGGCTGGGGAAGAGGATCAGATACTGGGCTGACGTCCTGTTTCAGCCAGCCCCACTCCTGCCTGTGCTGCCTGGCGAGTGGTGCTCATAGAGAAGGGTGGACTGAACAGCACTGGGTCTTTGTCAAAGGGTCCCCCCTGACCCTTTCACATTCCAGTCCTATCCAAGCCCGTGTTTGTCTCTTACCTGTGGCCTAGGAAAGATCCACAGGGGTTGGGGGAGTTTCCTGAGAGTTCAGAATGGCTCTCCTTGGGGGCCCATGCTCCAGCCTTGCTCTCTAGGAGGACGGGGTCTGGGTCTGCCTGGTTCCCCACCACATCCCCGAAGGCTAGCACAGAGCCTGGCCCAGAGCAGGATCTCAGTAGACATTCACTGAATGGATGAACACATCCCATCGCTGAAAACAGCACAGCAGGATCCCTGAGGCTGCACAATGTTCTGCCGCTTCTTCCCAGCCTGGCAGGGAAGGGCATAGCAGGAAGAGGTGAGAATTTTTTTTTGAGACAGGGTCTTGCTCTCTCTCCCAGGCTAGAGTGCAGTGGCCTCGTCATAGCTCACTGTAACCTCAAACTCCTGGGTTCAAGCAATCCTCCTGCTTCAGCCTCCCAAGTAATGGGACTGCAGGCACGCACTCCTAGGCCCAGCTAACTTTTCTATTTTTTGTAGAGACGTGGTCTCACTCATGCTCAGGCTGGTCTCAAACTCTTGGCCTCAAGTCATCCTCCTGCCTGAGCCTCCCAAAGGGCTGGGATCACAGGTGTGAGCCACTGCACCTGGACAGAGGTGAGAACTTTGACTCACCAAGGCAGAAGCCAGGAGCAGAGCTCTAGAGAGCTGGAATCACTGCCAAATCCTTTCCCTCAGAGGAGAGTATTGAGACATTCATTTGGGGCCCAGTACAAACCTGTTCTCTCCCAGTCCCTTGTACTGCTTGCCAAAGGAAGTGGCAAAATGTTGGTGAAGGAGCACCATCTTTGCCCCACTGACTCCCTGGGTGGCCTTCAGAAAGGGCTGTATCCTCTGGGTCTTGGCTTGTCCATGTATACAGTTAGTAGGGGGACGGACTAAATCAGGGTCACAAACTCAAACGGCCGCCAAGGCCAGGCAGGTGTCACAATGAGGACAGGGGACTACATGGCCTCTAAGGAGGCAGCTCCAGCCAGTAGCCACCATGCTGGAGTGCAGGCTCAGTGCTGTCGATTGGGCGCTTGTTCAAGGAAGCTTAGAAACCTGGATTGCTATGTGAAATCTCTCAAGTTTTAAAAAGGTTTTTTTTGAAAAAAAAAAAAATTTTTTCTGGGCTGCTAGAGCTCAGTTCATTTCTCCATCAGCCAGGAAGGACATGTTGAGGTTGGCGTACCCATCAAGGACAGTAATTGCCATGGCTTCTGGCGCCTTGATGAAACCTCAGATGCGTGGCCTCTTGGCCAGGCATCTGCAGTTTCATATTGTCGGAGCATTCATTGTATCCCAGAGGGTTGCAGCTTTGTATAATTTTGCTGTGGCTGAACCAAGAAAGAAGGCATATGCAGATTTCTACACATGTTAGGGTTCTATGAAAGATTTTGAGGAGATGAGGACGGCTGGCATCTTTCAGAGTGCAAAGTGATTTTGGAATATAAAAGAATTTCTTTGGGTTGATTTACATAGAAGTTTGTCATTGACCTGTGTTCCTGAGCTATGAATATGTGGGTGAGGAATAGTTTTGATAAATAAACAATTAACAAATACTGTGGAAAAAAAAAAGTTTTTTCTGGCTGAGTGCGGTGGCCTGTAATCCCAGCACTTTGGGAGACTGAGGTGGGAGGATCACTTGAGTATAGGAGTTAGAGCCCAGCCTGAGCAAGAGCGAGACCCCGTCTCTACAAAAAATAAGAAAAATTAGCCAGTGTCATGGCGCACGCCTGTAGTCCCAGCTACTCGGGAAGCTGAGGCAGAAGGATTTCTTGGGTCCAGCAGTTGGAGGCTGCAGTGAGCTATGATTTTGCCACTGCACTCCAGCCTGGGTGACAGAGGGAGACCTTGTCTATTAAAAAAAAAAAAAATAGTAAGTTTTCTCTTAAGTGTTGAAGCCTAGACAAAGCACATTTGCAGTCTGGAACCAGCGAGCAGCCCTCAGTTTACAGCCTATGGGCCAGCCCCCAGCTAAGTGAATATTGGATTTGGTAGTTTTTCGGGAAGGTCTGGGTGCCTGCCAAGCATGCTCAAGGGGCCCCTTTATTGCACAGGTGGGGAAGTGGGCCCAGAGAGAGGAAAGGCCTGGCCTGAGACCAGGGAGCAAGTTGGTCACACGGCCAGGGCCAGAACCTGAACCTGAGACTACGTATGTATGGATTCTTAGCCCTGGGCTTCTTTCCACTCCCCAAGCAGGGAGCACCAGCAGGGTAGACGTTGGGAGCATGGGCTCTGGATCAGGCTCGCCCCCTGAACCACCGAGCAGCTGTGTGACTGGGGCAGGCCCTTTACCCCCTCCTTGGCCGCAAATGCAGACGGTAAGAGCACCCTGCGCTCTGTGTGAGGGTTCAAGAAGATGAAGCATGTACAGCTCTCAGCAGAGTGGGGCCCACAGCCGGTGCCCCCTAAATGTTACTTATCATTCTTAGCATCATGGAACCACGCCAGGCAGGGCTGAGTGCCCTGGGATGATTTTCAGCACGGCTCCCCTCTGGAGAGCAAGCCTTCTTGGGAAAGAAGGCTCGAGCAAGAAGCTGCATTCGGAAGCCATTTTTATTCAATGTCTTACACCGTAATGATCAGAGTTCCATCAGAGAGGAGAGAGAAGTGAGAAGAAGCCAGAACCCTTCTTGGCTGAGGGCCGCCTCAAGGGGAGGTTGTGTTGGGGCAGCGGGAGGCAGAGAGACAAAATCCTGGGGACACCTCCCATCCAGCCCAGGCTGCTGCCCCATCAATTCTGCCTCTTGCCTGCTGTCCGCGGGGCTGAGGGCACAGACACCCACAGGAGGAAAGCCTAGGAGGGGAGACGCGACTTCCGCATTGCCCCTGGGAGGCCAGGCAAGGCACTAGTGTTTGCAGCCAGAGCCCACCTGGGATGGGACAGGGCCTTTAGGTATACAGTGGGGGGAAGGGCAGCTCAGCTGTTGGCTGGAGCCTGCAAAGGACAGAGGAGATGACTTTGAGATGCCAGATCCCTGCTCCCAGGCTCCAGGGTCTCTTCAGGGGACCGTCTGGGTCACACCCCCCCACCCCGCCACCTACCAGTTCTCTGGGCTCCAGACAGTGCCAGAGGTGTCCATGAGGTGGAATGTATAGGCCTGGCGCGAGCGGGCGGAGAGGTTCTGCGCACTCTTGTGCACCACTTCTCCGTGGATCAGGACCAGGGCCCCTGGTGGGGACACAAGCAGGTCAGAACACCAGCCCCACATTCCCTCATCCCAGGAAGGGACATGGGTGCTCCTACCCCAAGTGGTTCGTGTCCCCCTCCATCCACATTCCCTTCCTTGGAAGCTCAGAGGTCTGCAGCCTGCTCCAGGGCCAGAGGCTGTGCTGCTTAGACGTGGGTTCCCCAGGATCAAGTTCCTCTGCTGTGGCCTTGGCAAGCCTTAGGAAGGGCCTCCCCTCTGTACTGTACCAGTCCTCTGGAACCTTGATGGTGACTCTGAGTCGGACTTAGTTTTCCCTTTTCCATGAGGAAGAGGGAGACTGATAGCCGACATTTGTTGAGCACTTGTGGTGCACCACATAGATTCTTTTATTTTTTTTGAGACAGCATCTTGCTTTGTTGCCCAGTCTAGAGTACAGTGGTGCCAGCCTAGCTCACAGCAAAACTCCTGGGCTCACAGGATCTTCTTGCCTCAGCCTCCCAAGTAGCTGGGACTATAGGCATGCACCACCACACCCAGGTAATTTTTTCTTTTCTTTCTTTTTTTTTTTTTTTGTCAGTAGAGACAGGTTCTTCCTCTCGCTCAGGCTGGTCTCAAACTCCTGAGCTCAAGCTATCCCCCCGCCTCGGCCTCCCAGAGCACTAGGATTACAGGCGTGAGCCACTGTGCCCGGCCTAACGACATGAATTTTATGTAAACATATTATAAACACCATCTCACTGACTTCCCACTTGATAATTAAGGAAACTGAGGCTCAGAGGGTCAGCCATTTGCTTAAAGCAGCAGCCTGTCAGTAGCAGAGTGTGGATTTTAGCCTGACCAGGGCAAACTTGCTGATAACCACGCTGTTTCCTGACTTCCCAGTGCAGTCCAGCCCAGCCCACCACCTTCTCTCTCTGTGACTTCACCACCCTCAGATGACCCCGAGGAAGCCTCTGGGAGCAAGTGCAGACCCACGGGCACGGAGGGCCCCCTGGCTCCCTGCCCTCTGCATCCCACCTACCTCTGCGCACAGGCGTGGGCACAAAAAGGCTGTTATCCCTGTCAGGCTCAGACCCGAGGAAGCTGATGCCAGACGCTGAGCCGGCAGGAGCCCGGACCATCCTTCTTGACACGCCACCTGCAGGCCAACGTGGAGCTTCAATCCCTTTTCTCTGGGTCCCTCTCCCTGGCAGGTAGGGAAGGGGGAGTGTGGGTGGGGAGGGAGAGGCAGGGGTCCTCACTGGTGTGGGAGCCAGGGATGAACCAGAGACAGCCGTTCTCCAGCGTGGCATCCTCCAGCGCAAGCCATATGCCCAGCACCCGGCCCAGCGGCTCCGTGTACAGGAAGGTGGCATCCTGGTGAGGGGTGACTGCAGCAGGCCCGCCTGGGGGTGAGGAGCTGACCCCTTTGCCCGGTACCACCTCACCTTGGCCTCATTTCCCACTCCTCAGTCCTCTCAAAGCCCTCCAGGGCCAGCCTTCCCTGATCAGTTAGAATCTCGCCAATTCCTAGCCCAGGAACTCCAGGCAAGAGGTTTCACCCCTCAGAGCTTCAATTTCCTAAACTGTAAAGTGGCCCCAACAGTAACTTCCCTCGTGGGTTGCTGGAGGATGTATGAAAAGTACTTAGTATAGGGCCCAACATTTAATTGCTTGCTAAAAAGTAGCTGCTCTGGGTTGTCAATTCCAGCCAGGTAACTAAAGCCACTGGTTTTGGTTTTTGTTCTTTTGAGACAGGGTCTCACTCTGTCCCCCAGGCTGCAGTGCAGTGGTGCAGTCATAGCTCACTGCTGCCTCCAGCTCCTGGGCTCAAGCGATCCTCCCACCTCAGCCTCCCAAAATGTTGGGATTACAGGTGTGAGCCACCGCGTCTGGCCAAGCCGCTGTTCTTAACCAGGGACAAGCAGTCCCCAGCCACCAGATGGTTTGCCCAGTGGCATAAGGTTGGGAAGTTGGGTGTGAAGCAAGGGATGCTATGACCAAGTGTCCATATTTTTAAAAACCTCCCCATGTGATGCCGGGGCACAGTCAGGATGGAGAACAGAGGAACTCAGTCTGCAGTAACAAAGTAAAGGGG
>RJWJ010026984.1:0-22497 GCA_004363605.1 Indri indri
AAATACATAACAAATACTAAGAAAGCAATATTTAAATGATTTAACTGTAAATAACCAGAAACAGATGCATTAAATTTAATTTTTTTACTTTGTTTTTGTTACTCAGGAGAGCAGTGTTTAGTAAAATATATTTTAGCTTCCACTAAATATTGAATAATATAGAGCCCTTCTATTTATCTTAAAGCAACTTGCAAGCAAAAGTAATCTTCCTGAGCTTTACTTTACTGTTCTGAAATAAGCAGAGCTTTCCCCTCTTTTTCTCTCTCCCTTCCTTCTTTCCTTCCCAATATTACTCCCTACCCTGTCTTTTGGGGAATTGCAGTCTCTCTCTCTCTCTCTCTCTCTCTCTCTCACATACACCCACACACATACACACGCAAAATAAGTGCAGAGTGGACTTTTCCAGGAAACTAGCCCCAAGCAGTTTCATCTTAAGCAATGTATCATTAATCATTAAGCTAAAATAATCTGGATAATTGAAAATAAATAATATGAAAATATTATATTTTTATAAACATCTTAAAACTACAGTTCCTGGTTTATATTTTCTATCTTGCTAAAAATACAGTTAGTTGAAAGCCATACTATTCTTATTTTTTTTAATGTTTCAAGATTTTTTCTTTTTTTTCTGAACTCTTTTGTTTTGTTCCTTGTTTGGGAGTTTTGCTTTTATTGTGAAAAGCATTCTTAAATATGTTTTCACAGCTCTGGGTTTACCGTAGCAGTAAAGAAAGAACGTATTAAGGAGCAATACATAAATTGTCCATTTGTTTATATCCTCAGTTCTCTGACTATTTAAGGACAATAGTAGTCGAGGAAATTCACCAAGCTATTCATATTACAGACTGCTGATAGAGAATGAAACAGCCTAAAACTATTCTTTCAAAAAATGCTTTATTTTATTAAACATGTTCTTTGAAAATAATATAAAAATCACACATCCGGGACTAAAAGTATGTGATTATTTAAATTTAACACAACATGATAATTACCTCAATGTTTAGGCTTTTCACTGGCATAGCACATGGAATAACTGTCCATTTAATATTTCTAATTTGAAAACATAAGCATAATTTTTAAAACCATAATTTTGTGTGAAACAAAATAATATATTTTCTAAAATCAAGATTTTAAGTTTTATTTAGAGGTGGCCAAAAAATTGTCATCTTTTTTTCACTTGTTTTCTTCCATCTTGTTTTCCATATATAAATAGGAAAGTTAAAAAAGAAAAAGGGAGAAAGCATTCTGCCTTCAAGTCAACTGATGAAGATAACAACTAGGACTTAGATCCTAGGGCGATAGAAATTGCTTGTTTAAGCATAGGTACAGACTAATTTTCATTGACATGCTCTTCAACTATTCCATTTTACAGATGCCCATGTGCTCCAATGACAGCCCATCATTAGTTGCCTACTTAGAAATCGCAGCCATACATTTTAATCTAAGTACAAAACTCGTGCACTGTGGGTCTTCCAAAATAAGCACAGCTGCGATCTTCATCTCTTTAACAGCTCCCTCCATGTACTGCACAGATGTCAGACGTGTCCAGTTATTCAGATTTAAAGTTTAAGAGATCATCCTTCTGAGAAGCCACAGGAATTGCTTCTCTAGCCTAAGAGTTACAACAAACCAGGAGTTTGTGTGTGGAGAAACAGCTTCAGAGCTGAACAAGTTATCGAAAGCATTTCACTAAAGCATACAAAACAAGCCGGCTTAGTTCCAAGGCTTTCACCTTCGGTTGGTCAACCAAAGTAGATAGCTTACATCTCCCCCTGAGTGTTTAGCATTAACGCCTACAGTGACGGTCTCAGGCTCCTCTCTATCAGGACATAAAATTTGCCATGAGAAATGGCCTTGTATGCAATTGTCAGGGTTGTAAGATAATTCATGAGGGCTTAGAAATTAGTTAGAACATTATGTTCTAACATAGAGCTATATTTCATCAAGATCATTTAAACTGTTTGTGTAAAACGTATATTGTTCTAATTAGAATTTTTTTCTGGCTATTCAGAGCACATAGAATAACATAAAATTATATACAAACCTATGCTTCTATTTATCTGTTTCAAACTTGGTCAGCACACACATTAATATTGTATAATTTATTGTGCAATTCTGAGAATCATGATTTTATATAAGTAAGACATTGTCAAGAACACTTCTGGAGTCTTGCAATGCACAAAGATACACATTTTAACAAACATCTTTTTTTCCCACTTTTACCCCTGTTATTTTTCAAATCCTTCTACTTTTAGTATTCTAAGAGCAAACCACATATACACCCACTTGGAAAACATAATCTATATCTATATATACTTATATCTATGTATTTGTAAAATGTTGATATATAAAATCTCCTCTATCTCTCTCATCTCTTTCTCTATTTTTTTTAATTCAAAGTATTACAGGGGTACACATGTGTTTGGCTATAAGGAATACTTTTGTAATGCTCGAGTCAGGGTTATAAAATGTGCCCATCTCCCAAGTAGTGTTCATTGTACCCGTCAGGTAGGTTTTCGCCTACCCCCTCCTTCCCCCTCCCCTCTGCTTGATTTCCATTGGGTTATACTTCCCTCTATGCACAGGTGTGCTCACGGGTTAGTTCAAATTTAATAGTGAGTACATGTGGTGTTTGTTTTTCCATTCTTTAGATACTTCACTTAGGGTAATGGTCTTCAGTTCCATCCATATTGTTACAAAAGGCATTAAGTCATCCTTCTTCTTGGCTGAGTAGTAGTCCATGGTATACATATAACACATTTTGTTAATCCACTCATGAATTGATGGACACTTGGGTTGATTCTTCATCTTTGCAATTGTGAACTCTGCTGCAATAAATATTTGAGTGCAGGTAAATGACTTCTTTTGATAAAATGACTGCTTTTCCTTTAGGTAAATACCCAGTAGTATAATTGCTGGATCAAATGGTAGGTCTACTTTTAGTTCTTTGAGGAATCTGCATACTGTTTTCCACAGAGGTGGTACTAATTTGCAGTCTCACCAGCAGTATATAAGCACTCCTTTCTCTTTGCATCCGCACCAGCAATTGCTTTTAGACTTTTTGATAAAAGCCATTCTAATAGGGGTAAGGTGATATCTCAGTGTGGTTTTAATCTGCATTTCCCTGAGGATTATTGACACCGAGCATTTTTTCATATGTTTATTGGCCATTTGTCTATGTTCTTTTGAGAAGCTTCTGTTCATGTCTTTTGCCCACTTTTTAATGGGGTGGTTTGATTTCTTTTCCTTGCTGATTTGCTTGAGTTCTTCGTAGATTCTGGTTATTAGTCCTTTATTTGATATATAGGTTGCAAATATTTTCCGCCATTCTGTAAGTTTGTCCGTTTGCTCTGTTGATTATTTCCTTGACTATGCAGAAGCTTTTTAGTTTAATCAAGTCCCGTTTATTTATTTTTGTTGTTGCCATGATTGCCATTGGGTCTTCTTCTTAACTTCTTTGCCTAGGCTATCGACAGTTTTCAAGTGTTACTGCTCTATATTCCTACTGCCTCCACCTCCTGCCTGCCATTGACGTCTGACAAATAACCAGAAAACATTATTCTTTGAAAGGCTTCGATTTCACCAACCAATGAATTAAAAACTCATTCCAAATCCTCTTCTTTTTCATTCTACTCACTCTCTGCCCCCTCTCATACTACTTCAAGGGGCAGTAGGTAGAATATGGGGAAGAAACTATTCACTACCTCTTTTGCCCTCTATCTACCAAACACCGATCTTATGGTAAAATTGACTTTATGGAAAATGTTAGTACCTCTTTTGTTAATTATGATATATATTTTTATAGCCCTTAATATTGTTTTTGCGGCTATAATTGGCATTTTTGTCAATTTTGAGGTTGAGGAAAGATTTTATTGTATTATTGTTATTATTACTACTATTTTAATGGCAGATGCTCTCTCACTCAAGCTGGGAAAGAAAAAAAAAAGCCTTGGCTTGTGGCTGAAGCATTTGAGCAAAGTTCTTTATGGCATTTAAAAACTACATTTACTCGAGAAAATAGCATCATGTGACAGGACCATAGCAATCATAACACCTCAGGTGCCAGAAAACACTCGCTCTGGGTGGCTTGGATGACTCCAAATTCTTAAAAACACTTTTTTCTTGTTGTAGAAATTCCCTGCAGTGCATTAATTTCTCCACAGTGCTAACAGCAATGCTATTTCTAGAGCAACTGGTTTGTAGTTTATTAGGGCGCAAAGCAGAAGAATAACAGACACGTATCACTGACATTTAACGAAGCTATCTTTCTCGATTTTCTTTCTTGCCCTTTTACCAGAAGTCTCTTTTTGTGGAAAAACACTTGTACAAATGATGATTGAAATTATTTCTGAAGAAACATTTTCTCCTTCAAATTATCTAAAGTCTTAAAAATACCAGGATATTATTTTAGCAGTTAGTAAAAATTTGTATCTTCTTTTATGTATGTGTACAAAATGGTATTTGGAATATTCAGCCCTTGCCGCATCTTATATGTGAGACCTTAAGTCACAATTAATTCTGTAACCTTGGCAGAATTTGTTATGGAGACTAGACACTTTTGAGTCCAATCTTTTACAAGAATCTACATGGTAACATTGCGAATCTGCCTCCGAAAAATAAGATGTTTAGTTTTTCTAGATTATTTTCACTATGAATTGTCATGTGTGAAGAGAAGAGCTATCATAGGTGGTTATAATTGTCCAGGTTTCCAAGTTTTACCAGAATAAAATACCACAGCTTTACCCAGTCTCTTTTCTTCTTGGCAAATGGATTTTATGGCTGGTACCATAGTTAGTTTCTAAAGGCACTTTCTTTCTTCAGATATCTTGGCTTAAAGTGGACAAACATTCCAAAGTAGGTTTATTAGAAAGGGGAAAATGAAGAAAAATAAAATATGAAAAATCTAGACACAGATATGTTTACATACAGATTCCCTTCTCTGAAGGAGCTGAAGCCTTGACTTCAGATTGATTTGTCTCGCCAGCATTTATAGACTTAAAGGTTTTATTTTTTTCCCCTCAATTCTGTCTGGTATTGCTTCAGACCAGGAAGGCCAATTTCATATGGGCACCCTGAGTGGGTAGGTAAAGTTTCCAAGCAATTCCACAGTATTCTGTCCTGCCTCTTTTAGCTCTCTCTTGTGTTATACATTAGTTCAGACCAAGTCTTGATCTCTAGTTCAGAAAGGAGAGACAGTCCTCCTCTGGTCTAAAGTAACTTCTCTCTCTTCAAACTGACCTGTAATAACTTTTCAGATATTGTCCTTGTTTGCATTGGAAGTTTCTCTCCTGGAATGATTATTATTAACCCTAAGTAATTTTTCTCTATCCTATGTTCTTTAAGTAATGGGAAGACAATCCAAATGCCATCAGACATCAAAAATATAATATGAATATTTCAGTTGGTAATAGGGACACAAGCAAAATAATTCTTATACCTCAGTGAATCTGAAAGAGTGATCCCCAGGCAAGCAGCATTAATCAATATTATCTGGAAACTTACTAGAAATGCAAATTCTCAGTCCTGCCCCAGAACTAATCAGAAACTCTGCGAGTGATACTCAGTAACCTGTTTTTTAACAAGACTTTCAGTGAATCTGATACACGCTAAAATTTAAGAAGGTCTGCTTTACTTTAAGGCATTCATTTTCCATTTTTTACAAACAGTGGATTATTTTATTTATTTTTATTTTTGCTAGATTTGTCTGTGGGCCATTGCTATTTTCTGAATGTTTATGTTCCCTAAAATTTATGTGTTGGAACCTAATACTCACTTAGTGTGTCCATAAAAGGTTGAAGGGAGTTGCTTTGCCCCTTTTGGCATGTGAGGATACAGCAACAAGATGCCATCATCTATAAAGCAGAAAACAATAATTCATCAGACACCTAATCTGCTGCTGTCTTGATCTTGGAATTCCACTTTCCAGAACTGTGAGCAATACATTTCTCTTGTTAATAAATTACCTAGACTAAAGCATGTTGTGATAGAAGCCTGAATGGATTAAAACAGTCATTATTTTATCTAAATCTAAAGTATATTTTCCAACAGAATGTTTGTTGGTTTTATGTTTTAGAACAAAATATATGTCCTAAGTCAGTACTAGCCATGTAGCTAACCCAATGGAAAGTATCATGTTCCTTCCATCCTAATCCAATAGCTTCACCCAATCCTAACCAGGACAATGTTATTTTCTGTTTCAAAGCTTATGCCCCCCCCCCCCCGATTTTTCTAAGAAATTGATACTGTATTTCTTTTTTTCTGCAAGCCCAATATTGTATTTCAAATCTGAAAGATGCTTCAGGTCCTGGGCTCATTTGCAGAGCCCAGATAATTAACATAACCACCAAAATGCTAGAAGTAAAACGTGTGTTTCGTTTCATATTATCAATGTCTAGAACTTATGTGCAGTGTACATAAGAAGAAAACACTTTGCACTTTGTGTGTGGTGTCCAGCTCATAAATGATTTCCCCATGTGTTCTATTCACTGTCTTCAGATTTAACTGCCTTTCTTACTTGCTCGTTTAATATTAAGTACAAATACTCATAAAATGTGGAGTTTTGTCAGTAACCATCATGTTTCTCTGCTTTATATTCTTAATGTATACATTTCCACACTTAAAGTTACTTCAGAAGAGGAGACTTTAACCCATCTAATTAAGTAGTAACATTTTGAAAAGACTTCTGATATATTTTTCCTTAAATAGTGATATGGTCTATATAATGTCAAAGGTTTAATTAAATTACTTTTAATACTGCTAATTAATATCCTGGTGAGGTGTATATACAGAGTTAACATATATTGAGGTTACAACTACTTTTTCAAATAATATATTTCCAATGAATGTCTAGACTCCCTAATATATATGGTTTATCAGTGCTTTATACAAACTATACACATTCTTTGGTTCAAATGCACTATTAATTTAATCATCATTATGGTTTAATATAACTTAAAAATATTCCTTGGACTAATACTGCAAACCAATCTTCCCATATAAATGAGACAACTTTCAGTTATCCAATTAATAAACTGAGTTGACAAAGTTTAAAACCAAATGTGTATAGAAAAAAAGCAAAATAAACCACGATTTTACCCAAATTCACAAAAAAACAAAAGCAGAATTGAAACCTTGAATAATATATCAGAGGAAACTGAATTAGTAAAGTTACGTGGAAATGTTTACTACATTGTAAAAACTGATGCAAGTAGATGGGCACCAAAATGACATCATCTACATGTTCTAACTTCCTTCAAAAGGAAAGTTGATAGTCTGGTTGCATAAGTGAAGAAAATCTGAAAGGAAGGTGCATCTAAGAAAATGGCTTGGTGCTTGAGTCACAGATTTCAACTGATAAATAGATGTTTTATGATTATTCATGTATTAACCAATTCCAACACAAAATCTAAACATTTAGTCATTCATTCAACAAATATTTATTAAAGTCCTACAAAATATATTGTGCACATTAGTTAATACATTGAGAAAGATAAAAAGTTAAACTAGACTTGGATATTTGCATTAAAAATATTAGTTTAATTGGGTGTGAGCGTGCATGTGTGCATTTCTAGGTATATACTTGTGTATTTATAACTATATAAGTCAGATTCTAGTCTAGGAAAAAAGGCAGAATTTAAGTAGCTCTGAGAATGTGTAGAAAGTCCAAGAATTAGGCCCAGAAAGTACATTGCCATTAATAACATCTCTGCTTCACCACAAGGGATGATCTAGCAGGAATACCCATTTTGTAGCCACTATGACATGGACAGCACAACATGTATCAATATACTAGTGTCATGGATTGAAACACAACCTTGATGTTGTTCTCTCCTTCAGGCCCTGGCATTCAGGTCCTGTGGTGTGCAGGGAAGCCACACAGATCTACAAAATGCCTTCAGTTTCCTTCTTCCATTGTCATTATGAATAGCATCTGAATTCCTTCTGTCAGATGTTCTATCAAATGTTTTCTTGGCCATACAATTGGTATTCTCTTTTGAACATGTTTTTCCATTATTTGTAAGATGGCCAATTTGAGATTTTTCCCAAATCTTTAAGTTCTACTTCCCTTTTGATTATAAATTTTGTCTTCAATCATTTCTGTCTTCTCACATTTTACTATAAGCAAGCAAGAGAAGCCATGCCACACCCTCAACAATTATTTGCTTAGATATTTCTTTCACCAAATAGTCTATCTATCTCTCAGAAGTTCTGCTTTGCACAAAGCACTAAGACACAAACACAATTCAGCCAAGTTATTTGCCACTTTATAACGAGGATGACATTTTCTCCAGTTTCCAATGACATGTTCCTGATTTTTGTATGAGACCTTATCAGAATGGCCTTTACCTTTTATGTTTTTATGAGCATTTAGTTCATGACCTCTTAGATAATCTCTAAGCATATTGCGGCTTTCACCACAGCTCTCTTCTTCTGAACCTTCACCAGAATCACTCTTCACAGTCCATTCACAACAATACAGGCTTTTTCCAGAATGTGGTTCAAAACTCTTTCAGCCTCTATCCTTTACCCAGTTCCAAAGCTGCTTATTTATTTTTTAGATACTTGTTATAGAAACAACTCACTTATCAGTGCCAATTACTTTCTAAGTCTGTTTGGGCTGCTGTAATCAAATACCTTAGACTGGGTTATTTATAAACAGTAGAAATTTATTGTTCATAGTTCTGGAGGCCGGGAAGTCCAAGATCACTTGATTATGAGGTTTTCTTTTCTTTAACTGAAGCATAATCACTCTGATTTCTTCTGTGAAGTTCATAACTGATTCTGCAATTATTCTGAAAGAGAAGACCCATTAGTACAACTTTATAAAGTTTATTAAGTTTATAGTCTTTAGAAAACACAAGTTAGAAGTTTTATTACATAAACACTACAATAATATCTCTCATTGGTAATTCTAGTACCTCTGAAATTAAGAAAGAATTAACAATGGTTTTTAAATGGTAATTTTTTCACCAGAATTCTGGCTTTCCAAAATGATAACCTTTCTACCTTGTCAACATTTATTTTACCTAGATAGGAATTTATTATAATAGGGAAAAATTGTAGTATTATTAATAATTAATACTTTGGGAACTCCAAAGTATAGGTGCTTACATACTTACTAAGCTCTGTGCACTATTCTAGGCAATTTGAATAATCAGTTAAAAAACAGAGAAATCCCAGCTCTCGTGCATCTCGTGTTCCATTGTGAAGAGTTTCTAGAGGGAGAATCCAACTAATCAAACTTTGATAGTCACATGTTTTTCAACTTTTCTATTACTCCCCTCAAGCGCCCAGCATATTCAGTAATACTGAAACTATACATCTACAAGGAATAACTTAGTTAAGGTGTCATACCCATTTTAGTAGATAGAGTAGGTCATAAACTTTATATAATAACTGGGGATTTTTTTTTTTGTTTCTTGAAAATTACATTTGTGTCAGTAAGGCTTCTAAACTTTAATTTGTGAAAAAAACTTTCTAATAAATAGATGAGAAATAAAGAGGTAATTTTGCCATTTACTTGGTATATTGGATATGCACAGAAAACAAAATAGTGGAATATAGACTTCAGAGAGCACTGCAGATAATTAAACTTTTTGCTACTCGCTCATATAATGTTGAAATAGAGTTTTGGTATTCCAGAATTTTTCTTTTCTCTAGAAAGAATTTCATTATATTGCCCAACTTTACATGATGGCTGCTAAAAAAACAACAAGGCAACAAAAAAACGTCAGAAACACTTTTCAATTGGAGTCACTGTATGTGTGAAAATACTTTTCTATGTAAACTCCTGGGACAGCAAACAGGCCAAAATATAAAATGATTTCCAACATTTAAAGAATAAAAGTCAAAGGATAGTTTCTTCTCATATAATCCTGTTGGGCGAAGCCTTTCTGGCAAATGCTTTCTTTGACATTGAATCTCAAAACAGATGATTGTATAAGGCAATTCACATCCTCTTGCAGGAAGAAAATAGTATTTGTGTCTGCAAAACATTCATTCCCTTATCCATGACTGTAGTTACTGATAAAGAAGCCCTACCAAATGTTGAGGAAATGTTTTTCTTCCCATTCTTAATGATGGCAGTGATTTTTCAGTTGGTACTGTATATGTAGGAAACAATCCAAAAGAGCTAACTTTGAAATTTACATCTGCTTTCTGTGGCAATGAAAATCAGCCCACAGTTATCATTTGTTCTGGTGGAATGTAATGCATTAGCTTGCATGGAAGTAGATCTAATAAATCTATTTTCTCATGGAAAAAAATTACAACTTTGGGAAAAACTCTTCAAGTTATTAATAATAATTTAAATATTTATTAGCTTTTCAGATCCTACCACCCATTCTGGGAATTCCATATTTACTTTCACTAATTAACTTAGAATATTGCAGGGAAAATTTTTTTGATAAAAAATGAATTTAGTGCATAAAATTACTAAATTGATAATTTCTAGAAATAAGTATCTGAAAGATAATAAAATCATAGTGCTCTCTATTTTGTAATAACATTTCTAACCTATTACTACTTGTTACTGATAT
Source organism: Indri indri (assembly GCA_004363605.1). NCBI lineage: Eukaryota > Metazoa > Chordata > Mammalia > Primates > Indriidae > Indri > Indri indri. The sequence goes on from RJWJ010026984.1 coordinate 10,539, forward strand.
GAATACTAGGTAATTGAAATATTTTGGTTCTAAAAACAATAGGAATGTTAAAGATGCAGCATCTGTTCATGCAAGATTTTACTTGGAGAAACACTTCAATTATGTTAAAGATGCAGCATCTGTTCATGCAAGATTTTACTTGGAGAAACACTTCAATTAGAATTATCTCTACAAAGCATATTTGGGAAACTACTCTTCTGAATAGTCCAAAACTTGGCATTTTCATACACACAATGAAATTTTATAAATAGATTTTATTAACTGAGACAGACATGAGCACATGCACATTCATATACACACATTCCAAAATCCAAATATGACATATGAAAAGTATTATGCCTACAAAATCCCAGATTTTAAAATGCTTACCTGTGGGTGTCAAGAAGTGTGAAGGGTCTAAGATTTTACACTAATTAAAAATGAATAAATTAGTCTGCTAAAGTTCCATGGATCCTGGACACAAGACTCCCAGTCAGAGACAAAAGAAAAACACAGTCCTTGACATTATAACCAGATATAACATACAATATGTTTTATATCTGCTACAGTGATGGTCATGATGGTTTCAGGAAGCAATGGTAATAATCTGGGCAGTGTAGTCCTGAGCAACAGTTTACTTCCAATTTGACTTATTACAGAACACGCTCTTACTCTGAGTATCACACAAGTAACCTAGATTGGTTGAAAAATCACCCAATATTTGTTTCCACAGTTCATGATTCCATATCTAATTTGCCAGTCTGCAGTTTTCAAAGTGGCAGACGAAACATCTAAACAATTGACAGCAGACCAAGAGTCACTAAAATATAACAAAGTTCATCAAGGGATTGTCCAGAGCTATGAGAATGGCCTTGAGTTCTGCTCACTAAGCAGAGGGTCCATGTCTGCTTTTGAGCATACATAGTTGATTCTAATGCTGAGCAGCCTCACTGGTCCAATGACAGCAGTGAGTTTTAGTTTATCTGAGTCATCACTGAAACAAATTCAGGCATTTAAGAGCGCCTTGATGGATCAAGGGCCCTAATGAGCCAGCAGCTTTACCCTAGGTGGCAAAGTGGATGATTAATGCCACTTTTTCAAGTAATGCCAAGATGCTGTTAGGAAGAGGCAGGTTGTATTTTTTAATATACCATTTTTCAATAGCCAAATAAAGTTCGTTGGGTTCTTCCGAACCTGTTAGTTATTCAGTGCATGTGAACGTACACTAACATGGGAATAACAGGCAGGAGACTCACAAGTTCCCCTTGGTTAGGCATTCAGCTTTCACAAGAGCCTAGTAGCAATCTAACAGAAACTTTCAAAGGTAGAATGTGTGAAAGCCACATCAGGGAGGCAATAAGTTCAAAACTCTAGGGAGTCCCTCTGGGTGGGAAGGATACTTCCCTTTTCTCGAAGCTTCAATCAGCAAGACCATCAATTACAGAGACTCATAGCAGTCATTTATGACCCTCAAAGGGGTCATTTATGTTGTGGCACCACAGAGATAAAAAACATGTCACAACTAGATGGACAGGTTCCAAAACAGTACATTAGTTTAGTCCCCACTAAAAGGATGGTTCAAAAAGCAAAAACATAAATGCGTCTGGATTATTGTTGATCCCCCCTTTCCTTCCATGCCCCAATCTCTTATTCCTCTACCACAATCTCAGTAGCTTTAGGTTGAAAGGTGGGCCAGCCAATGTAAAAGATCAAGAAAAATGACTTAATGAGCCATGTACCATGAGTCTCCAATGCCCATCGACTCCAATAAGGTGCTAGCCCTTATTGCTGGCCAGGCAGTCATCTAAAGAAATAACAAATTTCATTGAATTACAGAGAGATTAAGCATTGTAAATCTGCCTACATAGTTCTAGAAACTTGGTGAATAGATATCTGAATTTTTAAGTATTTATCGTCATTGCTGGCAGATTTGTGCTAATATCATGGTTATGACCTGATGACTGAGAGGATTCTGACTTACCAAGAAAATTCAGAAGATGACTGACAGAACATCAACTATGGAGTGAAAGTTTTAGGTATCAGAGGGTAGAAGTGGTCACACCAAATCCTGATACACCAACTGGTGGCAAATGTCAAGAGAGTTTGTCTCAGTATTTCTCTGCACTCAACCAACAGAATCCTATCTGGTACTATGGGATGAAGAAGTATTAATATAAGAATACAACACATCGTTCCCTACTATACATTCTGATGTAAAACAAATAACAGTACATTGAATTATCCCCCCCCACACACAAAGGGCCCCACCTGTAAGGTAATGTTTTCTTCTCTTCCCCACTCGTAGTCCTGGCCAAATCTCATCACCTAAAATCAGGCACTTATTTTCTCCATTGAACCCTCTAGGACAGGACCTTAAATATGGGAATTCTTCCGTTACCCAAGGTTCCTCTGTGTGCTCAGGTAGGTGTGTATGGGCTTCAGGAAGAAAATAGTATTTGTGTCTGCAAAACATTCATTCCCTTATCCATGACTGTAGTTACTGATAAAGAAGCCCTACCAAATGATCCCTCTTCAAGAGGGATCCCTCAACACCATGCCTAATCCTCTTCCAGCCTAAAGCTATTGAGATTGTGGTAGAGGAATAAGAGATTGGGGCATGGAAGGAAAGGGGGGATCAATAATCCAGACGCATTTATGTTTTTGCTTTTTGAACAACAAGGCTGCTGTTGATAGTTCAACCAAACAAACTTTCAATGTTTTTGGTCCACCAATGCCCAACATCAAGTGATAAAGCCATTATTGCTGACACTCTCTATTTCAGCTTTGGGGAGCTCTTGCTGCAGCATCTGCAGCAATGATCCTTTCCATGTGGGGTCATAGGATTTGGACTCACTTTCCAGCCAATGAGTATGACGCAGGCTTCCTTTGTGACTTACATGGCATCAATATTTTTTAAAGCAGCCCATCTTCATCGAGGGTATTAACTACCTCATTTTTATTTAATATGATGATATCTCTTAAGTTTATATCAGGTTCTATCTTAATGGGTATGAGCATTTTCCTTTGCTCAGGGAAATTTCCCAGAGAGGGCCAAAGCTTCCATAAATGAGCTAAAACCTACTGCAATAAAACCACAAGACCTTTCTTTTATTGTTGTCTTTGAATGAATCTAAAGTTGGCATGGTAGACTCGAGAAGATGTTAAGCTCTGAGTCAGTTCAGCTCTTGCCATCTTCCTTTAACAGGCATTACATACCATATGCCCTCATCTTCCAAGAAAAGCAAAGTACTGTCTGTTCATAGCATTTAAGAAATTTACTTCTCATTTAGCAAAAGTTCATGCCTCTGTAACTATTGTCTGAAAGGGAGAGGAACACTGTGTACACTGAGGATAAATCTTATTATTAGTTGTTACAATAGATGGGAACTAGGCTAACCACCAGACTGGCAAGGAAGTCCCCTGCCTGAAGGGCATTAAACAACAGGAACACTGTTCAGGAAGCTGTGTCTAAAACTATTTCTCAGTACCCAGCCTATAACCACTACCCAATTCCTAATGTAGAGGGCTGTTTTGCCCAATTGACCATATACTTTGGTTGACATATTTGCTATTTATTCTAATAGTGTTCCTTCAAATCTTGTTAATTAGCCCAGGAGGCCCTTATTCTTTCTCTTTCAGAAAACCATGTCTCTGTCAGAATCTTGTCATCATTGCCAAACCTATAAAAAATGGTGAAAACTTTGAGATGTTACATTACTTGCAAGTTAACAAGTTTTATGGATATCACAATAAGGCACAAGGTTCCTGGGCCAATGCACAAGGAGGAACATGAGCATCCACAAATTTGCATCAGTTTCCCTTGGCCCACATCCCATGGGATGGTGCAGGAGAGAACAGAGGGATGCTAGCGCATGCAGTGGTTGCATTATAGGAAAGAAACTTTGAGCTGAAAGAGCCTGCATTTTTATGATGGGCAGGAAGCCTACCTGTCTTTTACTCTAGGAGACATCCTCCAAAGTTAATCCTTTTACAAACATCTTTGAAAAGATAATCCAGAACAAACTGCCATTAGTACTTCTCGTAAGATGTGCAGTAATGAAAGGGCCCTATGAAAAAATGTTTCCCAATTTTCGTAATTGGGTCTCTGATGAGTCTGGCTTTTGTAAACATAAGATTAATTCTTACCGTTTCGTCATGTCAAGGCACTCTTGGTGTATCTTCATTTTTGTGTTCTGCTCCTTTAATTATGTGAATTAAGTCCTCACAGTCAGCGCATCCACGTAAACTGCATGGTAAGACTTGACAATGAATTTTTCTTCTCCAGAGTCTATATTCAAAAAAGTTGATCTAGAAAGAAGACACTTAAAGTAAATATAACCAAATGTGTTATGGTATCTCTTTAGGCTCTATTCTTGCAAAATCTCCTCTTGTGTTTCTTATCGTCTTTCTAATTTTTCCTTGACATCCAAATCTTTCATAAAACTGTCTACTTTATTGGCATGTCGGTTATGCTCATGTCCATGTGTGTTATATTTATTTTATCATTTGGCTTTATATAAATTTATTTTTTTTCAGCTGCTTATTTATCTGTCTCCTCTAGTTTAGAATCAGTTATGAAAGAAATAAAATCTCTTTCATGTTCTGTTTCTGTCCTACACTACTTAGTTCAGTGCTAGGCCCTCAGTAGATGCTTAATAAATGTTATTTAATTTCAGTCCACTTAAGATTAGCCTATGGACTTCTGCTGGAAGTGAGAAGGAAATGGCTTATTTTAAAAATTATTTCATATTTTATTGTTTTCCCTTATAAATTTGTGTGCGTGAGTGTGTACATACTCAGTCAATCATTTCCCTCATGACATTAAACTTAATTTGAGAAAAAATATATTCTTTTAAAATATTGGTTTTATGCTTAATTTTCTTAGCATCTCTGATTATAATGAATAAGGCATTCTCTTATTGTTCACAGATGCTAAACTGAGATTTCCATATTTAAATTTGGTTAAACAATATCTTCTGAGAAAATACTGTAAAATGAAAAGTGGGAAATTTTCTCTATTTTCAATAGTTTTTTTCTTATATAATAAAGTGTTTTCAATAATCCTAATTACCATGAATTACTTTGTTTAACATCTTCCATAACTTATAATGCCCAATTCAGCAACTTGGAATTTAAAAAAAAGGGTCATATTCATTAAACATTTAAATCATATGATACTGTCCAGGCATGGTGGCTCGTGCCTCTAATCCTGGAACTTTGGGAGACCGAGGTGGTAGGATCGCCTGAGGTCAGGAGTTTCAGACCAGCCTGAGCAAGAGCAAGACCCCATCTCAGCAAAAAAAATAGAAAAATTAGCCAGGCGTGGTGCACCCCTATAGTACCAGCCACTCAGGAGGCTGAGGCGGGAGAATCACTTGAGCCCAGGAGTCTGAAGTTGCAGTGAGCTGTGGTGATGCCACTGCACTCTAGCCCAGGCAACAGAGTGAGACACTGTCTCAAATAAATAAACAAATAATAAAAATAAATTATATGATGCTGAGTCCCCACCATGCTTACTCGGAAACTCTTCAGGGTATCATTCCATTAGAAGGTAAAATCAGAAATATTCTTTAGGTAGGGAGTTGTATTCCATCCATCTATCCAAATATTAATATTTGGGTATCTACTATATGACCGATAATATAACAGATAATGATAGTCTAACAGTGACCCAAAACAATATGAAACCTGACCTCTTGAAGTTTTATCTTGTGGATTATTAATCAAATAATCAAGAAACAAAATACAATGATAACAACAGTAAGTGCTACAAATGGGAAATTCATAGAACTATGAAAGCACAGTATAGAGTTATTTGGCCTAGGCAGAGATGTCAGGAAAGACTTCTTCTAGGAAATGATGACTGAATTGTGAAGAGGATTTAACAATGTGAAAGGTGGGAAGGAAAAGCATTCTGTGCAGAGAAATATTCATATTCAAAAACACTGTTGAAAGAAGGACCAAAGAAGGACCAAAGTGGAACTAAGTCCCTCATAATGTACATTATAGTATGGCTGGAGGAGACAGAGAAGAGTTAGTATAAACCCAAGCTGAAGAATGAAAACCAAGACCTTCCCCTCCTACATAGTTTAATCATCAAAAACTAAGAACTGAGGCCACCTGAGTCAACTAGTGAGTCAGTGATTCCATTGATTTTTCTACCAGTTTCAAGAGATTCTTACCCTGGAAAATAGACTGTATACCGATAGATAACATCTCCAGTTCCTTTGGGAAATTCCTGCATATCAATCCTGGGAAAGCAGTTAATTAATCAGAAGAATACATTCTGTCTTAGACGACTGTGTCGTTTATGAAATAGCAGCTTACTTAACAAAATTCACTTCTAACTTGGGTCACTAAACACTAAACTCTTATTATGATGTAGAATGTGCCCAATTCTAATAATTTCCCTGATTTGAGAGACTCTCCTTATATTACTTGAGTTCAGATTTCAAAACTTGATAGTATTCTCCACTGGACTTCATCTTCTGGCATACTACTAAGACTGTCAAGGTGGTATCTTCCCTTAAGACACTGGATCTAATAAATTTAATTTTGTTCAACAGGTTATTCCAGTGGTCCCTGTATATACAGACCCAGTATATACAGGGACTTGTAGGCCAGATGAAGTTTTTTTTTTTTTTTTTTTTGCTTTTGTTTTTGTTTTTATCCCTTTGATTCTAGCCTATACTCAATATAAAACCCTTGACATGTTTTCAGTGGGGGATAGAGTGTGGCACTGGGGTGGCAGTATGATTAGAATTGCATTTTTAAACAACCACTCTAGTTTTGGTGTTATAAATGAATTGTAAAGAGCTGGTATGAATTCTGAAAGTCTAGACGCAATTAAAGTAGTGAGGTTTGGAGATGATGCTAGCTCTGCTTAGGATAATGAAAGTTGATATGGTAAGAAGTGGATAGGTTCAAAGAGTTAATTAGCCTATAAGATAAATAATGGATTGTGATAGATCAAATAAAATGAGTAAGATAAAGCTGGGTACCCAAAATAGATTTCTTTGCTTTCTAGATTTCTAACTTCCACAATCCTTATTTTCTAGAAGTTATTTTTCTCTTTTTTTTCCTATAAATTACTAAAGAGTATCACTTTTGAAACACTGAATATAAAACAGACAGAATATCCCAGTGTAGCCCCCCCGGTCTACAGTCTATTTTAAATTGTGAGTGTACCTTTTCAGAAACTTGATGACCAGACAACTTGTCATTACCTTTATTTTCTTTGGGATGAAATTATCATAATGAAGGCTTTTCTAACAAGATAAGAATCAGACTGACATTCAAGGCACCTTGATCCATATGACCATGAATTGCAGATTTCTGGACTTCACATAATCAAATGTGTGGCTCAGTCTTAATCTTTATTTGTGTAGCACATTGAGTTCAGAAATGCAGAGTCACTTTTCCAAGATAACCTGGCAGATTCGGAGTGACTGGGCCCAAAGGTGTCCCTAGTCCTGGCTTCTACTCTGCCTCTGGATCTAATCCTCAGTGTTAAAAAAAAAAAAAAAAAAAAAAAATCTATACGTTTTATGGTACAAATATCTCAGCTCTCTCAAGCTCTGCAAGTGATTGTCTTGCGATTTTCATTATTCACTTGGCTTAAGGGGTGGAAACGTCTCATCACAAGGTGGGGTGGGATCAGGAAAGAGTAATGTCCCTGCTAGGCACACTAGGCAGAGGACTCTCCCCTCGCTGGTCTTTTTGGATATTATAGGAACTGTGAATTGAGGGATAAGCGGTTGCTAGGGTGATGGCTAGAGGTAGTCCAGCTGGTTCAGCCACCTCTCAACATTTAATAAGCCCCAAGGGAAGTGTCTGGTCTCAGTTATTGGTAGGTCTTTTTAGAATGCTAGATACTTAAGACTTCTTTGTTTTTGGTTTTTGACCCTTGTCACTATTTCTGGGGCAGAAAGGAAAGCTCTGAACAATACCCTAGTATATTATCAATAAAATATTTTGTTTTTCCACAATGCCACTTTATTATTCATGCATTTTAGTGCCATTCCTAATCCCCTCCCTACACATTGGTAACCTTTTAATGTGTTAGTTACATATCCTTATAATTGCATGTATCCTTATAAATATGTAGCACTGATTAGGCCATATATGTATGTTAATTTATGAAATATTGATTAGTTATTGGCAATATTCTATTTCTGTAATATTAAGATTTACCCAATTATTGCATCTACATCTAGTTTGATGCTTTGAGCGGCTGCATAGTATTCTTTATTGTGTATTCACCACATTTTACTTATCTTTTCCTCTATTAATAGACACCTAACTTATCTTTAACTTTTCCCTACAACAAAATGAACTGAGACTAAAATCCATATATATATCTTCTAATGGATTGGTGAGAGAATTATACTGGGACATGTACAAAGAAGAAAAATTGTGACATCATAGTCTTTGTGTGTGCGCATGTGTATGTGTGAGTTTGTGACGTGTATATGTATATATCTGTAAACATGCTGAATCTGACTAAGTACTGTAAGATTTCTCTCTAGGAAGCTTGTACTAATACCTTATCACATAAAATACAAATACATCAAGAATTCTGTTTCCTTACATTTCTCTAAACTCTTGATCATATTCAAATGTTTAATTTCTGCAGGCCTGGTAGATAGTAGTATTATTTCCTTGTATCTGATTCCCAGTGAAATTGCATATCTTTCCATATACTTGTTAACCATTTGTATATTGTCTTATATGAATGATCTGTTCATATTTTGCTTATATTTCTAAAGATTGCTTATTTATATTGATTGCAATAATGTCTTGTAAAGCATATTAGTTCTTGTCAAATTTAGAGAGTATAAGCATTTTCTTCAAATCCGTGAACTGAATCTTAACATCTGTAATATCCACATTAAAGAAATATGCTTATTTCTGAATTTAACTTTTTTGGAGATAATTGTATAGTCACTGGTAGTAATGAAAAATAAAACATGGCAATCCCATTTAATCTAATAATAACATCTTGCAAAACCATACTACAAAATCACAACCAGGTTATTGACATGGAAACACCTAAGAAACAAACAAACGAACAAAATCTCATGAGAAGGATTTCTTCTGTTGCCCATTTAGTGCTACACTCACCCCCATACCGAAGCCCTGGAGCCACTAATCTGTTTCCATTTCTATAAATTTGTCATTTCAAGAACGCTATATAAATGAATTTCCTCAGTTTTTGCTTATCTGAGAAAGACTTTATTTTTCCCTCATTTTCCATCATATTCCAAGCTTTCTAGAGTAGCATTCCTATAAAAAAATTTCATCCAGAGTTGGGTTTTAGTGTGCCACTTGGGAAGGGTGTGGTGACTCTGTTTTCAGGTAGGTGCAGTTGTATAGTCCCTGTGCAGTTTTTTTAGCTGTATTCAACATCAGTAATAACTGTAGGTTCCCAGAAGCCTAGGCTGTAGAATTTTCTGGCAGTGGTGTCAGCCTTACAAGAAGTTCTAAAGGGAGCCCATTATTGGGAAGCAAAAGGTTGATAATCATTACCATAAAACTCACACGTAGAGCAGATACACAAAGGAGAAAGAAAAGAATCAAACCTTATCACTTATCACTACAGAAAACTACCAAACCACAATGATAAGCAATAAGATAGAAAGAAAGGAGAAAGGATATGCAAAACAACCAGAAAACAACAAAATGAAAGGAGTAAGACCCCACCTCTCAACAATGACCTTGGATGTAATTAGATAAAATCTCCCTTAAAAGTTATAAATTAGTGGAATGGTTTTAAAAAAAATAATAACTATATGCTGCCTACAAAGAAGTCACTTCACCTGTGAAGACACATATAGAATGAAAGTAAAGGGGAAAAAAAAGATATTCCATGCAAAAGGAAATCAAAAAGGAGCAGGAATAGCTATGCTTATATCGGATCAAACAGACCTTTAAGCTAAAAAATGTAAAAAGAGGCAAAGATAATGACAGAGGAATCAATTTAACAAGAAGATATAACAATTCTAAATATATATGTACCCAACACTGAAGCACCCAGATAAAGCAAACATCATCAGCTCTAAATGGAGAGATAGACTCCAATACCATGGTAATTGGGAACTTCAACACTCCACTCTTAGAAATGAACAGGTCATCTGGACAGAAAATCAACATAGAAATGTTGGGATTAAACTACATTTAAGAACAAATGAACCTGACATTTACATTTTATTCAATAACTGCAGATACACATTTTTTTCATCGACACACAGAACATTTTCCAGGAAAAACCACATATAAGGCCACAAAACAAGTCTCGAAAAATTTAAAATAATTGAAATTGTATCAAGTATTTTTTTTCTGACCAAGATGGAAAACAATTAGAAATCAGTAACAAGAGGAACTTTCAAAATTGTACAAATACATTAAAATTAAATAACATGCTCCTGCATGAACTCAATGAAAAAATTAAGAAGGAAATTAAAAATTTTCTTGAGACAAATGAAACTGAAACACAAATACTAAAACCTATGAGATACAACAAAATAAGTATACTGAGGAAAGTTTATGGTAATAAACAACTACATCAAAAAAGAAGAAAGATTTTAAATAAACAGCCTAATGACGCATCTTAAAGAACTGAAAAAGCAAGAACAAATGAAGCTTAAAATTAGTAGAAGGAATGAAATAAGGAAAACTAAGACTAAAAAATACAAAAGAACAATGAATAAAAATTTGGTTTTTTTTAAAGATAAACAAAACTGGCAAATCATTAGCTAGATTAAACAAGCAAAAAGAAAAGACCCAAATAAATAAATTCAGAAATGAAAAAGGAGACAACTGATGCTACATAAATACAAAGGATCATTAGAGACTATTACAAAATCCTAAATGCCAACTGATTAGAAAATATGCAGAAATGTTTAAATTTCTTAGAAACATACAACATACCAAGACTGCACCAAGAAGAAATGGAAAACCTAAACAGGCCAATTATAAGTAACAAGATCGAATCTGTAATAAAAAGTCTCCCATCAAAGATAAGCCAAAGAACCAGTGATTTCGTTGCTGAATTCTACCAAACATTTTTAAAAAAGCTAATACAAATTCTTCTCAAACTCTTCCTGAAAATTGAAGAGAAGGTAATACTTTCAAACTCCTTCTGCAAGTTCAGCATTATCCTGATACCAAAACCAGACAAGGACACAACAGCAACAAAAAGGATATTGTAGGTCAATGTTCCTGATGAATATAACTGCAAAAACTCTCAACAAAATACTAGCAAACTGAATCCAACAGCACATTAAAAAGTTCATTCACCATAATCAAGTGTAATTTACTCCAGGGATACAAGGATGGTTCAACATATGTAAATCAATAAACATGAATGAAGGACAAAAAGTTTATGATCATTTAAATAAATGCAGAAAAAGTTTCTGATAAAATTCAACATCTCTTCATGATAAAAATTCTCAACAGAGTAGGTACAGAAGGCATGTACCTCAACACATTCCTAATTTTATATCTTGAGAACATATTTCATTTAATAGAGTGGAAATAAGACATAAACACAATATTTTATAAATCAATTGGAAAACAAGCCAAAGCCTTTTTCAAACTTACAAAATATTCTACTTGAACATCCAGTTGAGGTATACAGCAGTTGAAGTTTTTAGGTATAAAGTCTGTGTTGAATTCTAGATATGACAGACTGACACTGAAACATATTGAAACTTATCAGGTTGATTTTTTGAGAGGTGTTGCTCAGGTTCTATGGCTCTTGGCTTGGAAGAATCACAAGCCGGTCCAGTGCCACAAAGTGATGACAGACACTAGCATTTCCACACAAGCAGCTTTTATTGCAGGCTATTTTGCACAGAAAGAGAAGTGAAAGTACAGTTCCTGAGGGGAAATGGATCTATCTCTGCGAGTGGAAAAGACGCTGGGGTCTTAACACACTTCTATGTCTACACTTTATGATATGCTAAATGGTGGGTGGAAA
>RJWJ010026985.1:0-22582 GCA_004363605.1 Indri indri
CTTTAATATTTCAATTTCTTTAGTGAATTTTTCTTCCAAGTCCTGGATTTTTTTTGTGGTTTCTTTGTGTTGGTTATCCATTTTTTCTTGCATATCATTCAGTTTTCTTACAATCCATGTTTGAAATTCTTCTTCTGTCATTTTAGTGTTCTGAGTTTGGATAATGTCCATTGCTGGGGAGCTGTTGTCCCTCTTTGGGGGTGTGTTTTCCATTTGAGTCTTTATACTTCCACAGTTCTTTCACTGGTTCCTTCCCATCTGGATCAGTTGTTCCTTCTTGCATTTAGGTTTTCGTTTGGATAATGACATGTCCTGTTTAGTCTCTGAGCCAGCAGGTGGTGTTTGTGGGTGAGATTCGACCACACCCTTAATGATGAATCAGTAGATGCAGTATATGCAGTAAAAGTGTGTGCAGGATGACCTCCCTGTCAGTAGGTGACACTTGCAGGGAGGAGCGTGCTGTTTTGGGTCCTGTAGCTAGCTGTTGTTCCTCTAGAGAGGCCCTCTTGTGCCTCAGGTGATGGGTGGGGCCCTGGGATTTCCAGGTGTGTCCTTGTTCTCCACTTCAGTGGGGGCAGGACTGGGAGTGAGTCTGGGTGGGGCTGGGTTGGTAAGCCTGCCCTCAGGCTCCACAACTGCTGTTAGCAGCAGTCAAAGATCTACTCTTTGTTTCTGTGCAAAGCTGCTGGGAGGGCCTGAAATGGCTCCACTCAGCTGAAAGTCTGGGTTTGGGGAGTGGGGCTGTCCAAGACCCGCACTCTGGAGCAGGTCTCCCTCCCCTCCACCCTCTCCCTCTCCATGGCCTCTCCCAGGCCTCTGCCAGCAAGCGGGACCTCAGGCCGATGGATCTCCCCTGGCTGTGACGTGGGCCGGGAGGTTCCCTACCCAGGATCGCAGCCTGAGCTGTGTGCACAGCCCTCTTTTGGGAGGAGGGCTGCTGCTTAGACACGCTGATCTGCCCCTAAAGGCACACACTCCTCAGTAGGCTCTTTCACAGATCTCTCCTCGGTGCCCCAGGGCAGTGCAATCATGACCTGGGTGTACGGGGTCTGGTCTGCAGGCTTGTCCCCTGGGCCCTGGAGATCAATCCCTGACCCTGCCAGGGGGAGGGGTGCTGGTCTTGGATCACCTACAGGGTGCCCAAGCTGGATTGATTTCATTCCACCTCGGGATTTGCCCCACTCTCCTGGAGTTTCCAGGCAAGCAGCACTTGGGAGGGCTGGCAGGTAGGGAGCTCGCAGTCTGAGTACCCCTCAGTCTTCTGTATGGCCCCAAAAGGAAAGGTCCCATTCCTTGGAGATGCCTCCATGTGACTGTTAAATTGTCTCTCTGGGCTCCCTCAGGTAGGGAGGGGGAAGGAGAGAATGGAGCAATATGGCGTCTGCCGATAGGCTCGGGTCTGCGCTTGGGGAGGTGCCCTGAGGGGGCTGGGAACCCGGTGCCATGTCCGCAAGAGGCCACTGCTCACTGGTGGCAGCCATCTCTGCGCTGGTGTCGGCAGGTCTCTCCAACCGCTCAGGAGCCCACCAGCAGTCCAAGATGCAAGGGAGGGGGAAGTGAACCGCTCCACCTACCCTTGTCGCTGGTCTCCAAGCCTCTCGGGACCTTTCTCCTTCCAGTTCTCTTCTGCAACGCCTTCCCTTGGAGTCTCCTGTAGTTTCAGGCACCCTTCCTTCTGACCCTCACCCGATCTATGTTTCTCTGCTAGTTTATATTTTTCTCTTTCTTCTAAAATTTGTCTTTTTTGCAGAGATACACTGACTGGCAGCTTTTCTTGTCCGCCATCTTCAGGAGAAACTTCATTTTGACTGTTAGTTCTCTCTCTGATGCTGAAAAAAAATCTCACTTTTTGAGCAGGCAGGTCAAGCCCTCTGCTAAATTTCTTTTTACTAACATGTCATTCATGGCCAATAAGTTTACTCGTCATTGGACAAACTAAAAAATCATTTGTTTTGAGAGTAGGCACATTCATTAGTTTTCCATATCCTATATTCAAATGTGTTCTTCCAGCCAACAGGGAGATGAGTCTCCATTCATAAGCAAGAATGGGATGTCTCAGAGCTCAGCTTCATATATGTCTCTTTCTTGTCTAAATATATTGTTATAAAATGAATGGATAGTCTTTGGCAGAACTGGATAGACAGATGATTGCAACACCTAATTATCAGAACAGCACACACACACACACACACACACACACACACACACACAGATTTGTAGAGTTTAGAGTCTTTGAAATTGTTTTTAAAATGTGTGTCTTTTTAGATAAGGGCTGTCGATGCAGTGATGAAATTCTATCATCTCTTCACAACAATAACTACTTAAATTTTTTTAAATATCAGCAAAAAAGCAATTCACATTAAATAATAGAAATTTTGGGGGATAACAGAACTGCTTGACAGAAGTTTATTTTGCAGCAGAGTCTGGTAGAACAATTTTAAACTATCGCATTAAGAATAACTGTAACAGGAGTTCTGTCATTTCTAGAATTAAAGGAGCACTCATTTATAGATGAAATACTGCTCCCAGTTTTTAATAGATATATATCTATAGAATATAATTTTAAACTGCTTTGACACATAGGCTTTTAATACTCTATCTTTAAACAACAATCACAAAAGAGAAAGTTATTGCTCTTAGACTAGCTAAGTCCAGCTGGGCATAATGTGAAAAGCAATGGGTAGTTATCCTGTGGATTTAAGCAGTATGACTAGGCAGTAAAGTAATTCAAACCCTAGTCATCTGCATTTTCCTCAACCTTCTGGCTAATTGAAGGAGAATTTAAGATAGGCAAAAGAAGATAAAACAGCATCTCTAAATTTCATGAGGGAATGAAATGGATCAGAAAACATAAACACTCCGTTTCTTCTCCTGGATGTGTATAAATACAACATAAACACTCAGCCTGTATCCGCCAGCAACATTCTGCCTCCAGGAGAAACAAAAGTAAACATGGGTGTGGATAACAAGATTTTCCAGGAAAATCTTGTTCAAACCAGTCTGCTCACTAGCTGTGAGGTGAGGTTGCTGGTTATCTTCTAGATATGTTTGATATATCTTATGTAGGTAATGCATTGGCATAGAGAGAAAAAAAGATTTTATTTCTCATTTACAAGAAGTGCCTTCCCAAAATTGAGTTCTTCTTGGTTTTGTAGGCTGATTCTCAAACTTCTAACTGTGTTTATAATGGAAGGAATGAGAACAGGCAATGAGAGGGTGGGAGATTGGATATGAAGATCTCGGTTAAGGGGAAAAATGGGTCACAAGGGAAAGATGATGCGGATTTCTACCAAGTCTGTCAGTTCCATCATTTAAGCACTCAGAGTTCATAATGCATCTATTGATTCATACAACAAATATGTTTTAGTGCCATCTTTAACTAGGGGACAGATGGGAATAAGATATATGCTGTGCTATCACAGTGCCAAACCTATAGAATCTCAAGATTTGGAAGGTACATTCTTGCCCAATTATCCAGCTAAAGCATGAATCCCTTCTATCAAATCTCTGCCAAAGTTTTATACTGTACTACACCATAGAGCAGGAAATAATAGCTAAGATATATTTGTTCTTTGACAGGTACTGCTGTTTAGCTATATCTCTTCCTTCTCAAATTTATGTAGTAGATTTATTTTTTGTTTGAATTTAAGTGCTGTCTTGCATGTATCTCCATAATGCACCGTCTTTAAAAAAATGATCTCATTGTTGTGGCTTATTAATAACTTCATGGAGCCAGGGGATTCATTAACGCTACCAACACTGGGTTATGGGCAAATATAATAAGCAGGTCTTCCATCACTTCACCTAACTCTACATGAAGGTGTCGACCAAAGCAGAGCCATGTTCCTGAAACACAAGCTTGCCTGCCAGGCTAAACCTCTGCTATCAGCACCCAGATTCAGGGTCAGCAAGTGTACCCACAAGGCTCTAAATGCATGAAATTTTAATAATTTATCCATTGCCAATCAAATTATAAAATGAAAGCCCTTAAGAATTCCTACCAATAAAATGGTGGTCAATTATACAGAAAAGAAATTTGGTTTCCAAAAAATAATCAGGCATATATAGAGTACTTATATGTACTGATCTACCAAAGAGTCTCAGTTCACACCTATAACCCAGGGAAGTTATTAAACAGACTCTGATTCACCCTCAAATGTATCCTGGTATAAACAACAAATTATATATTACGGTCCTGTGAGTTACGGACAATGGAGCCAATAAGCCAAAATCTCTTAAAAATTCTTTGGTCGCATCTCCAAGCAGAGTTTAAGGAAGCAATTTTCTCTCCTTTTCATTGTAACATCTGAGGAGTTGTAGGCACCTTGTACCACTGCAGAGCACTAAATATCTGAGGGTTGGGATCAGTCATTTCTTTATTCCTACCTGGAACATAGAAGCGCTTGATGCACATTTATTGAAAGAAAACTGAATTAATGAATATATGCAAACCAAGGGCCTGATCCGTGCAGTGTGAGTCTACTACTTTCTGACTATATTCTTAAGCTGGTAAGAACACGTGGATACGAACATGAATTTTGCCTGTCTGGACTTTATCTTGCCTCTTTCCATATTGTATTTTAGGGATTTTATTTGCTCCGGCCTGTCACACTTTTGGCACATCAGCTTGGCCTTCCAGATAACGTATAGCATTTTGCCTCCCAGCACGAGACCTCTTTAGGCTTTAATTAAGTACTAGATCCCGTTGCAACAGCCCTGGGTACCCACAGCTGAGCAGGTGTGTGGCTTCATGCCTCCACTCTGCTTCTCAACTAAGGCATTTGGATCAGAGACTATGGCTCCTTGTTTCTATTCACTGATATTTGCTGCTAAAATTTTCGTAATCATTTAACATTCTATTTTGTTAGTTTCCCATGACAAAAATAAAAATTATCTGTGGAAAAGAAGACAAAAGTTTTAATATGCCCCATTCTAATTTTGAAGAAAAGCCCTCTAGTCAGTCTCCTTAACTGCGGTCTAAGTTCAGAGGTAGTACTCAAATTATTATTTGCTGCCTTTCAAAAAGCATTTAATTTAATTATTTAATTAAAAACTCATTTATTGAGTCCCTACTTTGTGTAACACATATATTTCCTTATACCTTCTGAACAATAGGGAAAATGAAATATCCAAATGGCATGGCATTTTTCTCCGAGAGGGAAAACCTTATGAGATGCAATCGTTGTGCATTGGCTAGCAGATGCCAGGAATACAATTTATTTTTAGAATAATTTTAGGCTCACTACAGAAAACAGTTGAGTGCATTTTTATAAAGTCCTCTGGTTTCCATGGCAAATGGGGCCATTATTTCTTCTGAAACGGAAGGCTTTTACTTACACTTTCCAAATGCTTTTCATATTGTGCCAAAAACTCAAGTCAGTCCAGAAACAAGTACACTAGTGGCTTATTGTTAAAAGCAATTCTTAAGTAAAAATGTGCAGCAGGTCAAAGTGACCTTCCATTCAGGCCTGTGGAGAACAGTGCATAATACACTCCAGTCAAATGGCATGCATGTGTCTTGCATGCAGACGGCAGGGGAGGGAAGAGTTTTAATGATTCAAAGTACTTCATCATGATGAGATATAAAAACAATAAGTTCGGATGCTCTCCATGAAAACTATAATAGTTGCTTCTTAACTTACAAGATACAGGCTCTAAAAACCACTTGTATTCAAATCCATTTAATAGCTAATATGCATTATTCATATTAAAACATAGAAAATAAAAACTATGTAATCTTTTAAGCTCTGCTTAATTTCATGATAGGTGATGATATTTCTTCCTTAGAGGATCATGGAATGTTTAATATTGAATATTAAATGGATTTTGGAAGTGCAACTAATTAGACTAATAAATATCAACATGATATTTATATTGTTTACTGTTTCTTGGCTTGTAAAAAAATTAAACAATTGCTAATGGGAAATCAGGTGCAAATTAAAACCTCTAGATAAAAACTGAAGTTGAATCCCTTCTTCCTTTCAGCATAGAATATAGTCTATAGTGTCAATTTCTAAAAATAATGGAGTTAAACCTATGATAATTTTAATATTAAATCAAACTTTTTCACTGAATATCAATGTTTATTAGTCATCTTTTTAACTGCCTATTTAACTATTTCTATTGATTGCAGTATCTCTCTATGGGCAATATACAACAACTCATATATGACTGTATATATAACTAAATATTAGTATACTTATATACAACTAATATGTCAGTCCTCAGGGAGGGATTATTCAAACATTAAATTCTTCTCCAATATGTAGCCTGGACAAGCTGCTTAAGTCAAGTAAGGAGAGTCGGCTCTTCTGTTACTGAAACTGACCAGGAGAACATAGGTTTTGGCGCACATTGTTAGCACTAGCTCAAACAGCCCTTACTCCTTATTCCATATCCTCACCTTGGAAATCCACCTGTTATCGTTCCTTTCAGGCTCCTATCTGTCTACTGGCATAAGCGGCTCTGTTTGCATTCTTTCAAGATCTCAAGTCACATTGGATGATATTCCAAGTCCAAACTTTGCATCTGTCATTTTTATTTTTGTGTAAGTTGAATTATTTTGGATATAATTTGGAACTATGGCCAATCCAATATGTGTGTGCTGCGAGAGCTGGCGTTACATGGTGCAGAATGCCCATAAACCACAAGGAACTGACAGTTCGTTTGAAAAGTGTGATTCACAGACATGCACTGTCTTCCGCAGCATCTCATACGAGCCAGGTCAATGCTCAATAGTACCAAAATTAATGTCAGTGCAGTGTGTAAGAAGTCTAAACTTTTTGGCAGTAAAAGAAGTGGTTTTACTTTTTGAATAAATGTCCTCTACTGTGCCATACTGAGCCTCTCTTCCCCACAGAGGGGTGTTTCTTTTAGTGACATCTGGCTGGAGTACGTACTTGTAGCTAATTTGGGTTATTTGAATAGTTTTGTTTTAGTATTTAATATTTGGTATTTTTTCTTTCATTGTTTCATCTCATATTTGATTTAAAGCAGGTTTCCTCCCCTCTCCCCAAACAAGTAATAATCCAATCTATAGGAGCCGGATACAATTTTGATATAGGTTGGGTGGGAGTAGCTGGGCTTTCTCTCCTGCCTGAAACTGTTTTAGCTCTTCCAACCATGGCATGGGGAAAAGGGAGAAGAAAACAGGCAAATATATATTTTTGAATCTATGGCCTTCATTTCCTGAGCCACTATGTGATCCTCTCTGTTTCTACTTTTTTCATATTCATTGTCAATGATCTCTGCATGACATATGTCTCAACGCCGCTCTTCCTTGGAGCCCAGATGTGGTTTCGGCAGGAAGTAGTGTGGGGACCTCTGTAATGCACATTTTCTTGAAACGGGAGATCAGGCCCTTGCGACATCTTTCACCCCTTCCCTTCCCTAGTTTTCCCCACAGGTGGACCCATCTGAAGCCCTTTGCTGGCTTTGTGGAGATGTCTACACTGTAGATCAGGCTCAGCCACTCCTGCCGTATCCACTGAACAATAAGAAATGCATGTATCTCGGGGTGCTGGCTTCTTTGCCGGTTTTCCTCTCTTGATTGTACCAGTTTTCTGCTCTGAGTCTTCTGTGCCCTGAGGAACATTAGGCAGGGAGCAGGGCTAGTGCCTGACCAACTCTTGAGAGAGACAACACCTAGTTCTGCTGTAGTGGAGGGAAGAGAAGGTTTGGTTCCCCACAAACATTACTGGCTATTCTCTCAGGTTATTCCTTTTCTGATTACAGGGAGAGGAAGCATCATCTCCTCCACTGCAGAAGAGAGAGGCTCTGTCCATAAACATTCCATTCTCCTCAAATTTACTTCCATTTCCCATTTCTTGGTTTACATCAGTAGGGAGACAATAAATACGATGACAGAGCTAATGATGTAAGTAATTGTGAAGTGGAAAAATGAGCTTCAGAGCTTCTCTTGAAGCCTCAAAAGGAAGTGGCTGGTCCCAATTACAAGTAACTCACCAAACTTAGAACATATGGATAAATAGCACCTTTTATTTTCAATTTACGTTCTTACTTAAATTTATGGACCACGGGGCGGGGAGTCTCAGTGGACACCCCATTGTATATACAATCATTTCCTTCTCAAACCAATCTTACCAAAATGTTTAATTCTCCAAAGTGCTAATTTCTGAAAGTTGCCAGAGAAATAAGAGATTGTTAAACTAGTCAAATTCATATTAAGGTTTATGTAACTATAACCTCTTAAAAGCTTTCTGTTCTTTACCTTCATAGGACAAGGCAGGCCAAAGAAAGACCTCTTTTAAACTGACACTTCAGCTAGTTGGTTTCAGAGGACATACGAAGCAGGGAAACTTCCTGGTATCCATATGCATCAGTTTGGCTGCTGCAACAAATATCGTAGGCTCGGTGATTTAAACAGCAGAAATTTATTTCTCAGGTTCTGGAGGCTGAGATGTCCAAGAAAAGGTGCACGCTGATTCAGTTCCTGGCGAGGGTTCTCTTGCTGTTTTGCACACAGCAGTCTTCTTGCTGTGCCTTCACGTAGTGGAAAGAGAGATCATCTCTTTTTTATCTCTTCATACGAGGGCACTAATCTTATCATGAAGGCCCCACCCTTATGACATAATCACCTCCCAAAGGCCCCCCCTCTTTAAATACCATCACTTTAGGAGTTAAGGCTTCAACATATGAATTTTAGGGGATGCTTCAGTCCATAGCATCATCATACCTATTTCAACATTGAAAGATTCAGCCTTCCCCTCCCTTGTTATACATCTGTGTCTCACGAAAGCTGCCTCTAAACCTTTCCAAAGAACAAGACAAAAATAATAGTACGATCATAATAATAGTATAATCTAATTTTCCTCCAGATGAAATGTTAACGGTCTCTTTTAACAACCTTCTCACTTCCCAGTATTTTTTTTTTTAATTCAGAACAGTAAACCAGGTGTGTTGGGTCACACTTATAATCCCGGGACTTTGGGAGGCCAAGACGGGAGGATTGCTTGAGGCCAGGAGTTCAAGACCAGCCTAGGCAACACAGTGAGACTTTATCTCTCAAAAAAAAATTTAAATTACCTCGGTGTGGTGGCACGTATCTATAGTCCCAGGTACCTCGGAGACTGAGGCAGAAAAATCCCTTGAGCTGAGGAGTTCGAGGTTATAGTGAGCTATGATTGTACCACTGCACTCCAGCCAGGGTGACAGAGCAAGACCCTGTCTCTAAAAAAAAAAAAATTTTTTAATTTTAAAACAGTTAGACAAGGCAATGCTTGATTTAGGGTGCTGACTGGGTAAGTGTTCAAAATCAGTATGACAAAAGTATGTCTTTGAAAAACGAACAGAAAAGATTATGCCTTATGAACTACTTTGACAGTAAGTGTCTGTGACTAGAAAGCATGGCAAAAAGTCACAAAATTCAGTAGAAAAACAGATTGCCCAGTTTAGCATCACTACCAAATTTCTATCTAGAAGGAAGTTAGGAGCAGAAATAATCTTGGGGTGGGAAGGGGAGATTGGCAGTTAAGTGACTTCTCTTGAAATATTAGTAAACTCGGTGTTTTTAATAAAACCATGTGTTTACTTTAGGTGCTTGAGTACATTAATGGCAATTCTAGGAGGGCCCACACTTTTGAGAAACCACCCTCAACAAGAGAAAAGAAACACACAAACAAAAATAACTCTCAGTCATCACTGACCAGCTAAACTATGTACAGAGTCAGGGATGACGGGAGGACCAGGAAGGGTTAGGAGAGCTAGGAGGCTCAGAAGAGCATAACGTGAGCACAGGACTCTAGAAGGTAAAGATGAATCAGATAAGTCGGCATCTGAGCGGTCTGTAAATGGTGCCTGTGAATGGCTTAGAACTGCAGTCCCCAACCCCTAGACTGGTACTGGGCCTGGCCTGTTAGGAACTGGGACACACAGCAGGAGGTGAGTGGCAGGTGAGCAAGTGAAGCTTCATCTGTATTTACAGCCGTTCCCCATCACTCGCCATCAACCCCAACCTTGCCACCCATGGAAAAATTGTCTTCCATGAAATTGGTCTCTGTTGCTAAAAAGGTTGGGTACCACTGGCTTTAGAAAGTTAAACAGTGGACGAGGAGAAAGAAGAATTCTGATAATGGAAAGGAAACAAAGTGTTGGACCATTCATTTCAATTCCCTTTCAATTTAATAAATGCCCTCTATATTGGCTGTTTAATTTGAGAAAAAAGACCGATTTTTAAAACTCTGATGACTTTTAAAAAGTAAAATATATAGGTTTGGAAAGATGACAGAAGACTGTGGCAATCCATTTTACAGATGAAACACTAAGTATGTAAAGTATATACTACAGCTTGAGTTGAGTTGAATGTTCAACAAGGGACATTCGACTTTCATAAATGATAATACCTTCATTTGTATAAAGAAAAATTCAGAGCATTCATTTGAAAGCCAGATTTTAATGAATCCTCGTTAATGTTTATGGCTTTTAGTCCTCATTCATGGCTTACAGTATATCTGCTTGGAATAGCTCATTAACTTTGCCAACTTTCCTGCATTGAGGTACAGGGAGAATCTGGCAGAAAAAACAAGGTGCTTTAAGACACCTTTTCAGAAAGAAAATAGCCCCACCTTGACAAAAGTGATTGGCAATCTCATATTACACATCCAAGTATCACCAAGTAAATCAGATAGGGGAAAAAAGTAAAAATAAAAGCCCAAAGTATTTCATGATGCTACTTCAATTGAAGACAAGCATTAAAATCAACTGAGCAATTTGCAGTAGTTTCAAGAAGCCACTGAAAAAGATGACAAGCAAATTACAAACAAACGGGCTGTGCTAAGCTTATCTCTGCTTGCTAATTTAGTCATGTGGAGAGTATTACCTCATAATCAAAGGAGCCAATTAATACAGCTGCCATAGAAAAATATAAGTATGTTCATGTCTCAGGTGATGATAGCTTGCCAATAGATGATAACAAGCCAATATTTGCCTTCAACATTTGTAGAAAAAGCTTTACTTTAAGATCTTTTGATTTGCTGGAAGCAATCAGAGACTTCATAGTGTAGGTTTTCCCTCTCTAGTTTTCCTAACAGTGGGAGGGAATTTCCTTTAAAGCCTTATCTGTTTTAATAACCCTTGTATTTGATTTTTGACTCATTAACAAATTACACTCCTTTATTCCCTAGGCAGAGAAGATATAATATGCACACTTGTTTTCCTAACACTCAAGACTTTGAAAAATGATACTACATATGTGACTTTTTATTTCCGCAAAATATGAGACATTTTTTTTAAAAAATCAGAGATGAAATTTAGAGTAATTCTCAAGGGCCATTTGAATATATATGCCCCAATGGACATGAGAAGCATCCTTGGCATAACCAGGCTATCCCATTATATTTCACTGTTTCCAAAGAGAAAACAACAACAAAAAAAAAACAAGTCTTAGTCCTTAAAAGTATAGTAATAACACTAATATGGGTGCACATTTGTTTTAAAATCAGGAAGAAAAATCTTCAAAAGCAAAAGAAGCAATTTCTAAATAGATGCTGTGGTATGTTACAATATAAATTTATTGGAGATTATATGTTAATGAAAATCTACATGGAAGGGACACGCATACTTGTGTTAACTATCCCTGATGTTTATACTATCCTTTTCCTAAATCAAAATAGCTTGAACAAATATAAAAGAATGTATATTTCCAAAAGACATAATATGGGACAGTGTTTTAGGGTGTCTGCTCAGTAACTTATCAGCTCTGAGCTTTCCTGCAAGTTCCTTAATAAACTCTCTATGCTTCAGTTTAGGTATCAGTAAAAATATAGCTAACAATACCAATCATACAAGAATTCTAGAAGGATTTAATGAAAAGATGTTTGAAAAATGAGCTCCTGGTGCCTGATAAATGGTGGCTAATTATTATTTTAAGAAAAATGATATAAGTTTTTAAATACATGTTTAGCCAGTGCTAGCTGTTTTAGCTTTTTTCAAGTTCCCTATAGAGTTCAAGTGATAAAATTGTAATTGGAATGCTCTAAAAGAAAGAATACTTGGAATGTTCATCAAGAGCAAAACAAATGTGCAGACTCTGAGTCGAGAAGTCTGAAAATAGAAAAAAAGCATTGGGGCTATTTTTCAGTGCTGCAGATAAATTATGTACAGAAACTAGGGTTGGTAACTGTAGGTGGATTACAAATGGAATCATTAAAAACATCGAAGAAAATGTTTTTAGAAAGTACTGGAATATAATGACATAATGATTATACGTATAGGCTCTTACTGTTTGAGTATATGAATAAATGTATGTGTGTGTGTGCATACACTCAGGCACACACAATTTGATGATTCAAATATATATGACCATGGAATACATTTTGAAAGAAATTATGTTTAACAGTGTAATAAATGAAAACAAGATCCTTTTATCGCAGTACTCATATCATGGGTTAATTACTTCCTTACGTTGTCAGACACAGGATTTTTTACTGCTTTTGAAAATTACTGAAGGTCTAAAAATGAGATTGGTATAATTCCTAATTACACAGAATTTGGGGGGAGAAAAATGCTTTCTTCCATTATGTTTTCATTATTTTATTAAAAACATTAGGATTTGTTGAATATCTATTCTACATTACATTGAATTTCATAGAGAAAAAATGTGCATGTCTACATGTGGTTATTATAATATAAATTTTTATTTTCACTTAAAATTTCACTGTTAATTTTATTTTAAAAACTAACATTATTATAGTTTCTATTAAAAAATGGCAGGTAATGACTCAGAATTGCTTTCTCTATGCTCCTTTTCTCTCTCCGTCTCTATCTTCTGCATGTGCACGTGCACACACACACACACACACTTAGACATATAAACACATACACACAGCTGTGTGACACTCACTGGCCAAAAAAAAAAAAAAAAAAGGAGAGAGAGAGAAAGAAAGAATGCTGTAACCCATTACAAATCCCTTCCTGGGGCTCCTTAATGTGTCTAAAATTAGCGAAATCCAAACTAAATTCAGAGCAGCCTCCTCACAACTTTAGTCAATGACTACAGCTGGCAACTTAAAGGCAAAAGAAAAAAGAAAAAATCCTGAGACATCACTCACTAGGCTCTACCATAGAAGCCAGTTTGAATAGGAGCAGTCGGCGCCCACCCAGCGGGATGGTCATCTGTATGCCAGTAGGCTCCAGCATCTGATACCAGGAATTTTTTTTAAGTAGTGCCCTCAGAGCCACAGAAAATACCTGGCTCACACCCTACTCTTATCTTCTGCTTCTTATTCTTCTTATTCTTTTTTTTTAAAAATAATTCTTCTGAAGCACAAAGAGCACAAACTCCTTCTCCAGAAATTATTTTATTGTTATTTTGGGGAGTTTTTTATGGGCTAGTATTGTTTCACTTGCTTGCCTCCTGGGGTGTTGATGGCCAAATTTACATCCTGTGCAAGTGAATTCCCTAGTGGGGTTACTTAGAGAGATTCTGGCTCTGAGAACAGCCAAGTGCTTCTATTGTCCAAAATATCTAAACAGTGGAGGATTCTGGAAGGCTTCTATATGGCTGGCACCCATCTGGCAATATTGTTCCGAGTATCAGGATTCTGCAGAACCTTCCAAACAGCCAGTTGAAAGAAGTGGTACTGTGTTTCTAAATGCCTTACGATTGACAAACCTATTTTTCAAAGCTTGGAGAGTATAAACATTGGCTGCTCTTCTTGGAGATAAACTTCAGTATTGCACATTTTCCAGGAAATGTTTAGAGGCCACTGGTAATGGATATAGTAATATAGATGTATTTTTAAATTAGTCAAAATAATCATGCAATGCAAGGTGTTGACTCTTTGATCTTTACCTGAGTCTCACAGCTACACTGGAGAGAATTGTTCATGGTTTATATACAGGAAACCATGAGATCTTATTGGTCCAGCTGAGGAGGACACAGCTCCTGCTATATGTCTGGGGTTGTGCAGACAGAGAAAAGGAGGACCCATGGTCCAAAGAACACTGGACGTTAGAAAATCTGGGTTCTAGAATCTGTTCTATCTGGGACTATGTGTTAATTTAAGCACATTACATTTCAGGACTTCAGCTCCATATCTGTAAAACATGGATCATGTTCTACCTACCTCAGCATTATTGAGGAAACTGAAGGAGATATCTGACGTGAAACCATAATGAAAAGTTTGAATAGCTATAGAAGTACCATGTAGAGTTCCCTCACACATGAAAGGATCAGGCATTTATTAATTTGGCAAACTTTCATAGAAAGCTTACTATGTGTTGCATATAGACTGTTGGATGGGGCGTGGGTTAGATATTCTAATATCGGGACCTCTTTGTGTGGCCCTCAAACGTGCTCAGAGGCCATTTGTCAAGGCTGAAAACCATGCATGCTGAACATTTCCTCAAGCCTGCCACTCAGTAGGTAAACTCCACATGCACTTTTTCTATATTACTTAATAATTTTCTACAATAGAAAAAAGGAAGACAAATGGGATGGACACAACCCATAAGCTTGTCAGGGTAGTTAGTGAATAAAATAGTGGGAATAAAACATACATAGAAGAGAATGGAAGGATCAGGGGACACCTGGTGTTCTCGAGGCACTAAAAAATAGTAAGCCAACAGGGTGCTAAATATTCAAGTTGCTCTAAGTATGGATGAGCCACGATACACCAGATACAAAAGTGGCATTAAGTACTCGGGATACACTAAATACACACAAACACTCCATACACACAAGAGCTTGACTCGGCCACCCTTTAGCCCCAGAAACGCGATAAACTCCGTGGCTGTTCAGGGGGCTGATTGGGGATCTCTTATAATCCTGTGTCTCTCCCAGAGAACAAGTGTGTGCCATTAACTCAGGACACCTTGTTCAAACCTCAATTATCACATCTGCAGGAAAGAGAGAGTTCGAGAGAGCATATAATGTGTACCGCAGTACCCAGGCCGTATGGTCTTCCACCCCGGGTACACTCTATCCTGTTAACTCGCCCCATCTATTTTCCCTTGCATCGAGCTCTTAATACATGTTTTAAACCGATTAATAAACCATGCCCTGTGAAAATTTTTAGTTGGTCTATGAGTTTTTCTGTTCGGTGACCCCTGGGACGGCTTTCCTCGGATTGTACTTAAAGTCTACCAATGCATAGAGGTGATTTCCCACATTACACCACTTTCTAAAGCATCTGCAGGGTTTGACTAATGCTGGTGATCAGATGCCATCTCACAGCCTGCTGTCTCCATCAGTGCTGATATGCTAATGCTGCAGCGTCTCCTCATACTGCTTCTTAGATGACAGGGACTCTGAAACCATGCAGATATCATTGCTAAAACTAACACCTTATATTAGTGGAGGTCTGTTCCAAGCCCTTTATGTCTACGCTTTCATTTATTCTCATGAGAAACTGATGATGATAATTATCCTCCTCATTTTACAGACGAGGGAGCTGAGACACAGAAAGATTAAGTTGCTTCACGAGGTCACACACCTAGTAGGAGGTAGAGTTGCAATCTAATCCAAGTGGAGTGGCCCCAGAACCCTTGTTTTAAATACTATGTTTAAGGCTGTCTGCTGCCTTCGTGCATGGCCTTTGAATTTCACAGTCTCTTAATACACATTACCCTCTTGAACTCGTCGATGAAGCTACATTTTTCATATTCCCCACTCCTCTGCTCACATTGGGTTTGAAAAACATGAAAATAATTTTAAAGGACAGAAGAGCAGGAAGTTGAGGGACTGCATCTAGCACTGGAACGAGGCTTTAAATCAAGAACCTATGTAAGACTGAGTTTTGCAGAGTGGTCAAGCCAGGAAGAAGGTACAGGCAGGTGCAGCACTCCTCATGTGAGGATGCTCTTCTCTCCACCAGATCCTCACCACCAGGGAAGTCTAAGCATGGTTGGAATGGAAAGAGACTTCCACTGCAACATGCAAATGATTTAAGCTTCATAAGAGATTGCTCAGAGATCTTCCTTCCATTTCAATTAAACCCTGTTTCTGCTCTTTTGAATCCTGCTCCTGTAACTTCATACACATGATCATGTTTCACCCACATCCAATCTTATAACCAGGCAGTGACTTTATTTTAGAGAAATGGAGGCTTTTATTTAGAGAAATGGAGGCTCAGAACACACAGTAGTAGCCCCAGGCTACAATGCTAATAAATCATAAAAGTTGATTATAAACCCTGGTCTCAATGACAGCAGGATACATTCTTTCCATGGTATCTCATCACTGGTAAGCCGATACTGATAAGAAAGGCAAAGAGTCATATTGTCACACAGACCTTTCACCCCATTCTATAAGACACTCCCTGGCGATGAGTCATTTCTGTCTCAGCCCTTCTTCTGGAGAGCTGGGTTTGATTGGGTGGAGTGGCTGGCTGACTTCCTGGGAGACTGGCAGGATGCAGATATGAGCTGCAGAAAGCACAAGAATGAGACCGCCTTTAAAGGGGGCACAGTTTAAATGTAACTTTTCTCCGAGAGTAGTCAATTTTAATGAGTCATAGAAATTTTCTCTGCCCTGCCTCCAACGTCATTCACAGTTCTTGACTTTTTAGGGCTAGATCAGCATATCCAGCTTCAGCTTTCAAAAATATCACATTGGTCACATGTGGCCTATATTGTCAGACATTCCAGAAATACACCTTTTGATTTGTACATCCACACACCTAACAGCTCACTCAGGCAGCGCTGACCTGCACAGCAATTTGCTCCAGCGGTCATCTGCCATCTGTGCTAACCTCATTGTGTGAGGCAAGAAAATTCAGAAGACGGCATGGGATTTGTTCCTAGTTAATAGAACCATAATCATTAATGGTGACAAGTAGCACTAATATGCTTTTAAAGCAAGAGCAAATTATGCCTACCTGTAATTCTAATACGTTATCAACTAATTGATCGTAACTCTCTTTGTGGATTGTAAAAGAAATAAACTGTCTATAAAGTAAGTAAATATTTATAATACTAAAATTGTACAATTCTTATAACTTGCTAATTTCTTTCACAAAGCCCTTGATGGAGATCTTCTAATTAGAACTTAAAACAATAGGCCTTAAAGTATAGGAAAGGGACTCTAAGGGACTTTGAAATTATTGCAAAATGTCCAGGAATCCATACAAATTGAAAAAATAATAGATGTTGCACATATATATTACTATTTTTCAAATTATGATTATTCAAATACAAATTTTCATTGAACAAAATGGAAATCCATATGTAATTGATATCGAATTCATAGTAATTTTGTTCTTAATCATTTATTTTTGTCTAGAAATGCACTTCCTGTTATACGGAAATTGTTCTCACATTCTAGGAGTCTGGGAACCACTGCTCTAGCCAGCCTCTGTTTCTCTGGTCTCACACCCATTTGAATCATGAACAGTGAACCTTGGACACAAGTTGTCAAGATTTCTTCATAGGCACAAGTGATCCGCATCTGACTCAGCCTGGGATTCCTCTGCTTCCTCCTTTGCCTTTAGTGTTATCTGTGTGAATCAGCATTGCAAACTCTTCTTCAGTGAGTTGTAATAGAGGCCCAGCCAGGGGGAGGGAACCTGCGGCCTTAACGCTACATGTGGCCTTCTAGGTCCTTAAGTGTGGCCTTTTGACTGAATCCTTAAGGATACAGGTTCCCTACCCCTGGTGACCAGGCAAAATCGCTTCGTTTTTGGAGCCTCCTTGATTCTGCAAGCAGAGCTGCCCACCCCATGCCTCACAACCCTCTGTTACGCCACCTAACACACAGGGCTGCTAACATCAGCTCACACACCTCCACAAGAAGGCGAGGGGCTCAGGTCCTGCCCCTTGGGAGATGGTAGCTGTCCAGCAGAAACCTAAGTGCAAAAATGGTACAGCGATTATTATATA
Source organism: Indri indri (assembly GCA_004363605.1). NCBI lineage: Eukaryota > Metazoa > Chordata > Mammalia > Primates > Indriidae > Indri > Indri indri. Next base: position 17,836 of record RJWJ010026985.1, read on the forward strand.
GGTTGCACCTACTAACCACTGAATGAACCATAGGTAATACTAATAATCAATAAAAGTAAATCTCTTTACACCACTTTTGGATTCTATGTGACCCCCGTAAGACATCAGTAAATTAAGAGGGCAATGACAGTGAGTGAGGAAGATAGTAAGGAGAAGGCAGTGGGATAGAGGGGACATAATTAGGGGAACAGATGGAAAAGATATATGGTAAATTTTTTTTTTTTTTAATTTTAAAAAGTGGTGATGTAAACAGAGTGAAATACTGGAGGCAAGTTTGAAGGGTGGGAATAATAGTAGTCATGTTTTATTAGGTGCTATGATATTCCTGTACTGGTGTTAATGTTAATGCAAGTACCAACTTATTTGATTCCCTGAAAAAAAAATGATTTCCATATTATTAGTATTATTTCTCCTGTGTTACAGACAAGTAAATATAAACATAAACACAGAGAGGTTAAGGAACTAGTCCCAAAACCCATGAACAGTGAGTGAGTGGCAGAGAGGGATTCACAGCCAGATGAGCCTGGCGTTTGAAAGGCACCGTGAGCCCTTGAAAGGGAGGACATGAATTTCACTAACCTCCTACACAATCCCCAATTTCTGAGCATAAGTCACACAAGTCTGGAATGACAAACAGATACAGAGGAGAGTGAGGGTGACAAGGAGAGAGAGAGAGATATCTGGGGGCATTTGCTCCCAGACACATTACTAAGTAGTTTCACATGTGTTAAATTCTTATCACAATCATGCTGAGAAATTATTACTATTACCTTCCTTTTAGAGTCCTTTATTTAAAAATTGACTAAGACACAGAGAAGTTTATTAATTTACCTAATATCACACTGAGAGGGACTGGTGGAACCACTTCTGAGCAGGGACTATCTAATTTACCTTTATCTACCACACAGTAGGATGGCCGGCTTAAGGTAAGTGTTCAATAGGGCATTTGTTAAATTAGTGAGATGATAATTTCAAGGGTAAACATGTCCTGCAACTCCAGGCAAGACAACTGGGACTGAGAAAGAACAGAAGGATGGATGAGGATACCTCCCTCCCTTCCTCCTCCCCATCTCCCCTTCCTTCCTTCCTTTCTTTTTTTCTATTTTCCTGCCTTCCAAAAAATATACACAGCCAGTCCTTGATTTACAATGGTTTAGCTGAAGAATTTTTGGCTTTACAATGGTGTGAAAGCGATAAGGCATTCAGTAAGAACTGTACTTCAAGTATCCATGCAGCAGTTCTGGTTTCGCATTAGGTTGAGTATTCAATAAATTACACGAGATACTCAACACTTTATAAAATAGGCTCTGTATTAGTTGATTTTGCCCAACTGTAGGCTAATGTAGTGTTCTGAGCACGTTTACAGTAAGCCAGGCTAAGCTCTGATGTTCAGTAGGTTAGGTGTATTCCATGCATTTTTGATTTGCAATGTGTTTACCAGGATGTAGCCCCATCGTAACCCAAGGAGCATCAGTATTGATTATCTGCTATGCGATAGAAACTCCAATAGCAAGTCTAACAAGATGTACCTCCCTTAGCCCCCAATAAGCGTATAGTAAAATGAAGACAGAAACCTGTAATCAAGCAATTAAAATGCAAAAATGCCATGGATAAATATTAGTAAGTTTCCATGTGTGGGGACACTTCAGGTAATACTGATTGATGAGAAGAAGTTAGAAGGACAAAGTGGGGAAGAACATTCCACCCTGAGAAAAAAACAACACAGGCATCATACAGGTATGAACCTGTGTGATGCAGAGAAACCAAAATTCTTTAATGTGGCTGCAGTGAATAAGGAAATGATGCAATGGTGAAGTCACTGGGCTGGGAAGAGCCTGGCACACTGAACTAGGGAGTCGGAGCTCCTCTTGGGAAACTGTAGACAGCCTTGTAAGTCTTTTAATCAGAAGAATGTGCCAGGAACAAGAGTAAACGGTGGGAGGAGAGATTTGGGACATGGAGATGAATGGGACTACATTTCTGATAAAGGCTTGGATTGAGAATAAGCAAAACCATGAGATCATTCTAGGGCATCTTCCCAGGATATTCAGGTTTATGCAGCAATGTGTAGTTTAAGATACTGTATCTCACATGGCTAGAATGTATATCATAGAGAGGAAGTACGAAGCAAATAAAATTTTAAGAAAGAATATAAAAATTAAATATTTCTGCTTTTAATTGGAATCATTTCAGGCTATGTCTCTGGTTCTATCTCAAATTATCTCTCTGGCACTTCTTTCTAATGAGGGAGGGATTAGGAGGAAGTCTTAGAATCTTAAGAAGAGACTGCCGCAGTCATTCATGTAAGAAATGACGAGCTGGGGAAATGTACACAGGGATGGCAAACACAGGATAGATTCATGTGGCACCAAGACAGCAGGTTCTACAGGACTTGGAGAGAGTAGTTAGATGAAAGAGAAGGAAAAAAACAGAAAGTTCAGGGTGGCTGAGGTTCCTGCAGGAAATGTGAGAACTGGAAAGAAAGCCACAGATGTAGAATGCAGAGGAAGGCTTTGGCTGTGGATGTGCCAAGCTGGAGGTGCCTGTGGGACATTGAAATAAAGAGATGGCAGAACACAGACCAGAAAGTCGTTGAGTGCACTGATTGGGGAGCCATGGGTGTGAACGCGGTTCACCCAGGGAAAGTGCGGACAGTAAGGAGAGAAGAAAGCCAAGGGAGCTCACAGGAAGCATGGGTATTTAAGGTGTAAGCAGCGGAAAATGAGACAGCAAATTAAATGAAGATAGCAATTTTAGAGAGCAAGGAGGAAAATCAAAGAGAGTGGTGTCACAAAAGTGAAGAGCACATTTCAAAAAGGAGGAGGTCAACCTGTGCAATGCTGCCAAGCAATCCAGAATGTCCTCTTGCCTTGGCCCCAGGAGAGTGACGATGACTCCGCGCAGACAGTTTCACAAGAGTGTGCACCTGCTGAAGAGAGAACTCTATGTGCTATTGAGCACTAGGGGGAGAGAGGAGGACAAGACCTGTCTGAATCAACTGGAGAGAGGCCAGCCCAGGTGGGGGTTCATAGGTATGGATGTAGGCGCTGCCTATAATCTCTTCTAAAACTGTATTCCCCAACCCCTGGGCAGAGGACCGGTACCGGTCCGTGGCCTGTTAGGAACAGGATCACACAGCAGGAGGTGAATAGCAGGCGAGCAAGTGAAGCTTCATCTGTATTTACAGCCGCTCCCCATTGCTCACATCAGTGCCTGAGCTCTGGCTTCCCCTCCGCACCCCTGTCCATGGATATATTGTCTTCCATGAAACCAGTCCCTGGTGCCAAAAAGGTTGGGGACCACTGTAAAAGACCATTTTAAGAAAATCGTTTGAACACATGAAGTCGCATCTTGATATTTTTTCCAATTTATTGTACATACATAATTTTTTCTTTTAAAGTAGGGGAATCCCCTAAGAACTGACTAAGTCAGTGCTCCTGAGAGAATACCAGTCCACTGCTGTAGCTGGATTTGAGCTTTAACTACAGAATTCAGCAGGATGACTTCTTGTTTAATCTTTCCAGACACATCAATTTTTTAAAAGTAGGGACCATAAGTAACTCCATCCTCATCTCTAAAATAATAAAATGGGAAAATTGCATCCCTAAGTTTGACATTACTTTGTAGCACTACCTAAGTCTGCACTCATTCTTCCGAACAATAGCCTTTTGTTTTCACTGGACTCAGCCCCATTCAAAAGGTGTCAGGAGGATGACTCACCTGGAACTGTGCTCCTCATTTTCCACACCCTGATGTCATTGATCTCATTGGTCACTGTCAGAACTCGAATGGAGACCCATTTTATACCTAAGAAGCCCTGCATTTGGTCCACTAAAATTCTGTTGTCTAAAAACATGCAGGTTCAAGTTTAATAGAGAAAGAATACCAAGCAAGCTATCCAAAGTGATGTCTATTCATCTCTGACAAATCTTCCCAACACTTTTCAGTCATTGTTATTGCTACGATATAATTGTTCTTCTGCAGACAGGAGCGGCACAAGAAACAAAAAAGGCCATGTTATCACTGCCTCATTTTGGACTTGGTGGCAGAGTTCATTACCCTTCATCGTAACAGAGGCGGCAGCCATCACAGTCACCTGCACTGTGCCTGTCAAGGAAGGGTTAATATAATTTTCTTGGAATACCCTCTTCCTGGCTGTTTTTCAGTACAGTCTTAGAATTGCATGATGTACAGTAACTATTTCTCCCAGCTAATAAAAACACATTTTTTTCTTTCTTTCTCATTTAGAAGGAAAACTGCAGTTGCTACTGTTGAGAGAAATTGTGGATTCTAACCAATAATATAACTCTTTCCAGTTTTCTCAGTAACTCACTGAAAACTTTCAGTCTTATCTGCATTTGTCATACCATCTGTAGCTTCCTGTTACAAGCTTGGTTCACTCTCTCCATCCTCAGACACACACAGACACATGCTCAGGTACACATGCAGGTGCGGCTCTCTTGCACCCAGTAGAAAGCACAATGCTTTTGTTTGTACATTTCAGAGGTAACCACTGAAGCATGACTCATGAGGCATTACTGGGGATCACTTTGTCTTCACTGGGTTGCAGAGGTACTTATGCAATTTGGCCATATTCTTGGCATTGTAAAATAGGTGTAATCTCATTTTCTACGTCTGGAGGTTTTTGCAGTGCAGTGACGGTTACACAGTTAAGAGGATTGATATGACATGTATCGTGGTTGAGTGATTAGGTCTTGGAAGGGGATTTTGTGCATGTGTCTTGCTT